>MU740004.1:16068-28167 GCA_026770625.1 Nicotiana glauca
TGTTGATTTTACTGCGTATTTGACTGAAATTACTTGTTATCATCGTAATGTGGGCTGATTGCCATGTTTGGGGCCTTGTGCCGACTTGTAAAATCCTTCGTGGATTGATATTGCTACATAGCATGATATTGCATATCATTTAAATTCAGTCCAAGGTTTGAAATGTTGTTTTGCAAACTCAGCCATAATTCTAAGCGTTGAAACTTAAATGACATTTTAAATGTATTTTGGGCTGGAAACTTCTATTTTGTAAATGCCCAAGGGGCTTACTATATTATTTTCTGGACTGATTATAAAGTGACTTGAAATAGTGGTAACAATGACACTGTATGTTATACTTGAAACAGTGGTAACAACGACACTGTAATATATACTTGGAAAAGTGGTAACAATGGACTGTGTGATATAAATTGGTCAGGTAACAATGGTTGACCAGTCAGGTAACAATGACTGACCAAGATATTGCGCTTGGGCTGTAGGAGCCCCTCCGGAGTCTGTACACACCCCCAGTGAGCGCCGTCGACGTTAAATGGATCGGATTGCACGCCGCAGTGGGTACCAGAGTGTACCATCATATGCATTGCATTCATACATTTTTGCATTATTAGTTGTTTATGTCATTTCTTGAGATATTTATTTGTTGTTCTGAGATTGTTTGATCACTTTCAAAATGGATAAATTTGAGACAGTGGTAATAGTGACACTGTATGATGTATATGGGTCAGGTAACAGTAGCTGACTAGTGGTAAGAATATTGCCTGAAGGGCGAGTTATGAGTTCAATTAGACATACTTGCTTGTGCCCGAGAGACCGACTTTCGTGCTAACTTGCACTACCTGTCCTGCATTTACTTGCTTAAATTGTTGAAAAAAATGATATTTTCGAAAGTGATTTCAAACTGAGGCAGATATTTTCTAAGGAATTTTCCCAGACTTACTGTCTTTCTCTAGAAATTTTCTTATTTTTGTTCCTACTATGAGACATTTACTTGTTTCTGGCTCCCTTTATTTGCTTTATTGTGAATTACCTGACCTGCTTGACTACTATGCTTCGAATATTCTCTTACTACTGAGCCCTAACTTACCCTTACTGTCATTGTATGTTTGTGTTGCTTCTTTTTGCCAACTCGTTTAACATTGCATGCTTGTTCATTCCTTGCTATTTATATAATAAAGTGCAGTATCATGTTCCTTTCCTGTTTGATCTTGATTCCTTTGATCCTGTGACTGATTGCAAAAAGTTCTCTTACGAGCCCTAATTTTCTACTCATTCGTTTAAAAATTAATTGATTCACTTCCTTTATTGTGATGTTTTACCATGCTGAATCCTTTCCCAAAATAAGTATATTTTGTACTTAGACTGGATTATTTACTTCATGCTTTTACTACCCTTTTTATGTCAATAATCAATTTACCCCAAACTGATTTTCTTTCCCTAATTAGGACTGCTGACCCATTAAGCAGTGTTTGCTTAATTTAAGGGGAATCACTTGGTTATTGTTTCCATGTTTGAGTTTTAATTTTACTTATTACCTTATTTCCCTACATGTTTTCAAAGCTATAAATACCTACTCTCTTCTCTTTCAAACACACGAACACAGGACACCATCTGAGTTCACAATTCAATTTCACTTTAAAATTCTCTCTTTGATACTTTTGTTGCTGTGGATTGTCTTTACTTTCTTCAGCACTTCTTTTGCTTCTCTGCTGATATGTTTCAGTTAGTTTACATGCCTCAACAACAATGTGTTTAATTCTGCCAATTTCCTTTAGTTGATATTTGTTTTAGTTTATGGCCACATGTTTCCTCTCCTTTATATTTCTGTATTTAAGTTTTGCAGGCAATCGATTGTTTGTCATGAATTTGATATTCTGTGAATCTCCTTTACCCCTATACCCTTTGCATATGAGTTATGGTTCAAGGCATAGCAGCACTCCAATATTGTTGCATATGGTCTTGAACTGGGTTCTTTGAATCCCTAACTCAATCAATTCCAACTCCCTTTCCCCCTTTTTATGTGCTTGAGCCTTGGACTTAGGTCTGATAGTGTCCTAATAACTATCCAGACTTTTGTTTGACCTGCGAGGGTCTGCTCCTAATTTGTTTGACTAAACAAGTGGTCAGGGGTGTGCTAGCCTACCTTATTGCTATGTATAACCACCACCTGTCATGGCTCCATAATTCCCTTTCACTTTGCACCTATTCCTAGCTATAAGGTCTGCCCCTCTCTTGCAAGCCATGCTTTGGGACCCCTGAGCTCCCTCTGAACTTGGATGCCTGAGAGCTGGCTCTTCCACACCGCATTATTCTAATTCTGATGGTATCTGGGGTGTAAGCAATGCCGGGGATCCCTGTGATTCTTTGGAACTTTGAAACACCCTAGGTAATGAGAAGGCTTTGGAAATCTAGATCCCCGAGTTGGTTAAACACATGTTATTGGACATTAGGATTGAATTAGGCTGCTCGGAGCTGTTGGTTTTTGATGTATTTTTATTAGCTATTTTTTGGTATGTAATAATTTGTATAAAAACTCGAGGGAATATAGTAAAAGGGTGTGGGAGGGGTTTTACTTTCTTGCATCAATAAGGGTAGATATCATGCTTTAGGACTCTCTTTTTCTAGAAATCCTGCCTATAGGTCTGTTTAACATCTCTGATTCAATCACATAGATACCATGCATATAGGGTTTAACGTTTAATTATGCTGCAAGTCACCTAGAAATCCTACCTATAGGGTTTAATGTTTAACTATACTGCAAATCACATAGAAAGCATGCATATAGGATTTCACGCTCATATTCTGTAACTAACGCATGTAGAGATCCTGCCTATAGGAATTCTAAGTTTTTTTCTGAAAATTCTTGTATAGATATCATATTTACAGGGAATGCGTATTCATTAGGCAAACTGTAGGATTAATTAAAAATAGTCATCTCTTCATAAATTCTTTAACAGGTGCTGAAAAATAAAATGTAGATATCATGCCTATAGGATTTTGCATCAAGTTCATCTGATAATGATCTGTTAACTGGTCCTTAACACCTTAATTCAGTAACGTTTTCAAAAGCCTTAATCTTTTTGATAAAACTCTCTCGAATCAGTGTATATTTGTCCTAAAAGTTGAGTTCTTCAAATCTGCATCTTTTATGAAATGGTTTCTTTTCTAATATTTTGCCTAAGTGTTTTCCAACCAAATTCTAGTCTTCCTGAACTCGTTTTTTAAAACAGTTCTGCAGCTTACTCTTGCCACAGATAGTTCTATCTTTTCTCCGAAATTCTTTACAATTATTTCTGTGTTTATAACCAGATAGTCCGCTGATTTTCTTTAAAACTTATTTATAATCTAAGTCTGCAGTCTATTCTCTCTTTCAAAAACTCTTTTGCATTAGTCTATCTTCTGAAATTAGTAATTTTCTAAATAACTCGCGTTGAATACCTTAATACCTGACAGTTGTATTCGAGTTGCTTAAAGCAGACTTTCTGCCTAAAACATGTGTTGAACCAGTCCGTTCGCTACTTAAATTTAATTTAAGACCAAATCAGTATTTTTTAAGGCATGCTAAACTAAATGATTGTTTGATTTTTAGGGTTAATTTGAGCTTTGTATGATTGTTTGTTCTCCTCTTTTACTTGCTACTTGTTTGGAATGTCGCAACTAGAATTTTATCCTTTAAAAATCCATAAAGGCCCCATCCCTTTCTTCCCTTTTAGGATTAGAAGTCCTAACACCCCGGGACTGATAGTTTTGGACTGGTAATAGCATGCAGTAAGTAAAAGATATCGTTCCGCGCTTTAATACCTCAATGGGGTGGGAAGGGTGGACATGGAGATGATGATTACACGATAACACTATGCGTACAATCAGGTACTTGTGTTGTGCGAATGATCCATGTAATGTATGAACCTAGGACCCCCTCCCTCTTTATTAGTTTGTTATTTTAAGGTTTTCAAAAGTTTTCCAAAACCTTTTTCAAACTTTCGCTTCTGTTTATTTCCCTAAGTTATTTGCATCATTATTTGATCTCTCCCCTCATTGCATATCTCTTCTTAAATTGCAAAATTGTTATCTTCTAAATTTTAGCATCTTTAAATTTTTATTTGTAACAGTATTCCCGTATTTGCAATTCTTGCTTGTTTACCTATTTTCTTGCATTTAAAGTCATAATTGTAGCATGACCGGGAACCACACTAGTGGATCTTGAGGGGTGCCTAACACCTTCCCCTCGGGATAATTTCAAGTTCTTATCCAACTATGGTTTTCATCTTTATAGAACCAATGAATTACGTTTTACTAAAAGGGAGAGAAATGCCTATTTTAAGAATGTTAGATTTCATCCAAGAAACGTTGGGAGAATGGTTTTTCAAATGGAGAAAAAAAGCAAATGAAATTTTTCACAGAGTATCAATATGGGCAGAAGAAGAGATGACTAAGAAGATGGACTTGGATTGCAAAATATTTGTGACTATGTTATTAACTTCAGCTTTTTATATCTGTTGCAGTGATTTACTTCTTATATTTAAAAAATTTCATACTTTTTCTTTTTGAAGCAAAAATAAACTAATATAGTTTGTCTTAATTTTTTATTCCTTGTTAGGTGTTCAACCTTGACTCAATGTTATTTAGAATAAATAGTGAAGGAATCGAATTCATTGTGGACTTAAAGAAGAGAACTTGTGACTGCCTAGAATTCCAACTTGATGAATTGCCCTGTCCACATGCAATTGCTTCTATTAATAAGAGATATTTGCAGAAATTTGATTACTGATCAAATTGGCATTCAAGGGAAACATGATTGAAAACATATGAAGGACATGTGAATATCGTGGGAGATCAAAAATCATGAGATATACCATAAAATGTACAATTTGAGATCACAAAACCTCCTGATGTAGAGATTTTACAAGGAAGAAGACAAAAGATGAGGCATGTACCTGCGACTGAATCATCAGTACCATTCAAGTCCACCAAATATAGTCGATGTAAACAAGTTGGGCATAACAGAACAACTTGCTCGTCTTCTCCAGCACCTCATCCATATTCCAAGAAACACACTGAAAAATACTCCAACTTTCAATAATCCTTGGTCTGAATTTAGACTTTCTTTATTGTATGACATAATTGAAATGTGATTTTTTCATAGGAATAAAAAAATAAGCTCTTGGACAATTTTATATACTGCTAAAATACAAATCACTCGTTTTTGTTGCGCGGGATTACAAGTTTGGTTGCATTTTAAAAAAGTACGCAATGACTTCTGCGAGAAAAAAATTCAGGTTACAGTATGTGAAATACATATCCTTAAACAAACACACATACACACATACAAACACTCTCTCTCTCACACACACACACGCATACAACACACAAAAAGAAAAGCATGTACAAACAAAAGCTACAACATCTCTAAGCTGAAGTTATAGAAAAAGAACTTAATAAAAACTAAGTACCATACTGCAACTAAGAAGTATAGAGCCAATACCAACAAATAACAAGGATAGTGCAATAGAAAGCTAAGAACAAAGAAGGTGACAATTACATTGATATAAAAAGAGGTCAGAACAACACACAAATTATGAACAAAAATTCAGCTCTTTGGGCTGAAGTTATACAAAATGAACCTAAAAAACTTCAGCTCTATGGGCTGAAGTAAACAAAAAAGCATAACATTGAAACATATAAAAAAGATAACAAACACTAACAATCACCACCACCACCACCACCACCACCACCATCATCATCATCATCATCATTATAGTACTCTTCAATTTCTCTAAATATCTCATAATCATCACTATCGGAGATAACTATAGGGTAGTCGGGCAAAAGACCATTGAATCCAAGAAGATCAATCTTCAACTTGTTGAATTCATCATACAACTGATTTTGTTCGACGATTACTCTATCCATAAGAGGAAGAAGAGTCTTCAGATTGTTTTGCATCTTGGAATAGTCGTTCCAGCTGGAAAACTGAAAACTATAAAAACTGCTGCACAACCTTGTCGAACGAGGTTGAATAATCTCCATAACTACGTTCCATGTTAAGCTTGTTCTGGAATGATTTATTGGCACAGAGCTTTGGTCTGATTCTCTCCCAAATGTGTCTAACGGGCCTACCGGTCCGGGCCGGGTAAAATTTTTTTTGACCCGTACGGATTACGGTCCGGGCTGGTTATGGGTTGGACCTTAACGGGTTTAACGGGTTCTAGTATATACGGGTAAAAATTAAACGTACGGGTTACGGGTTGAGGGGCCGGGCCAGGCCGGGTTTAGTATAATTTAAATTTTTTTTTTTGGATTTTGTATAAGTATTGTAAGTTATAGTATTAATACAAAGTACTAACATAAAGAATACAAGTGTGAGCACGTGATTTTTGCCCTAAAATAAATTATTCCCAAAATTCCAAATAAAATAATTTCTTTATTATTTTACAATTTTTGTGAATTTTGTTGAAATTTGTGTTAATTGGTTGTATTTTTATTTGTGCATGATAAGTTATATGAAAACACAAAAAATATGCATTTATATTTAGGGATTTAATTTCATATTTTAGTATTAATTAGTATTAATTTGTTTTAGAACAAAATATAAAAAAAATAACAAGAATGGTCCATTTTGCATTTTTAGTTCAAACTAGTATTAGTTTGTATTTTTTTTTTCTTTCTTTTAAATAGGAAGTAACTAGGAAATCTAATTTTTAGTGTAAGTTGATTGTAAGTTTATTTTAGCATTTTTTCAAAATATATATAAATAAATACAAAAGGAAAAGAAAAATAAATAAAAAATAAAACTATAAAAGAAGAAAACAAATGCAAAAGGAAAATAAATAAAGGAATGGGAGACTAATTAAAATTGGGCTGCTCATCATACCTAGCCCAAAGAATTAACTCGTTCCAGGCCCAAATTTTAGCATTAATCCGGTCCAGTCACTCAAGTAAAAAACGACGTCGTTTCTCCAGCCTTCAATCATGACCGTTAGATCTCATCAATCCAACGGTCCGGATCTAACTAGGATGTTTTGTATATAAATGTCGAACCATTCCCCCCACCCCAATCTCATCACCCTTGTCTCTCCATCTCCTAGAAACCTCCCATGAACCCTAATCCCGCCGCCTTAAAATCCTCCGCCACCAGCAGCGGCGCTGCCTCCAATCACTCCAAAAATAACACGGTAGCTCCCCTTCCTCTCCCTAATCATGAATCCCCACTTGAAATCCATCGAATCAAACTCAGGTGCTTCGAATATGCATTCGAAGCTCGGGTTCAAAACACAAAATCATCCAAACAAGTCCAAATTGATACCAGGCAGTCTCCCCATCTTCCCCTTCACCAACCCGTGGTCAATTTCCGTCGAAGTTCACCAAGTCATCTCGGAGTTCGAATCTAGGGTTTGCAGTCAAAATCTTTGAACTCCGGCCAAAGTTCAAGTAATTTTTAAACTATATTAGGCGTTTGTTCTTAGTCAAAACAAGCGCCTAATATCTTTTGAAGATCACTATCAAGTCCGGTCAAATAAAAAGCCAAAATCAGTGAGTCTTCTCGATTTTCTTTTTCTTTCTTTTATCTGTAAATTTTTCTCTTTAGTGTTATGATTTTGTTTATATTAGTACACCTTCCATTCTAGATTTAATTTTAGGGTTTGATTGTTTGATTGCATTTTGTTATTTGATCACAATTATAAAATTCTTGTTTTAGTAGTTTGTTCATCATTTAATTACTGATTCAATATTTTTTAAATTTGGTTGATAATTATTTTACTGTTTTAGTTACTGATTTTAGTATTAATTCTATTTTTTCGTTGTTTCAAGTTTTGTTTAGATATTATTTGTTATGATTTTTGCTTAAATTCAATAATTAGAGTTAGTTGCCTGGTTATAGCTGAATAAATTGATATTTAGAGTTATTAACCTTAGTTAGTTGGTTTGGTTGGGTAAGTAATTGCAGAGGGTTTAAAGAGTAATTTGGGCATAGGAAAATGGCAGATTCATTAGAATTAGTAATTGTGGAATGCAAGTAAGGGTAATATAGGCATTTACAATAGCATAGGAATAGGGTAGATGAAGGTAGAATCTTCCAGAACATTCCAATTGGGGGTCTTAGCGTAATTGTTAACAACTGAAATAGTAGTAACTTGAATAACAAGTTAAAAATAAAGGGTTAAATATACAATATCTGATATTAAAAAGGGAGGGAAAATGAACAAAATGTCTAGAATATTCTGCCCTCATTTGTGCATATAAAAAGGCATCCCAATGCCTTAAAAAAGAAGTTTTTGGCACCATTCCCCAAAAAATATCTAGATAATCTCAGATCTGAAATTAAGAACTTCATATCTCAATTTCTTTCTTTAGATCCAAAATTCTTGCAAAAAAAAAATACAAAAAAAAAAAAACAATAGAAAATCAGTAGAAAAAACCAAAGAAAAAGTCACTATTACATTAGTCCTAGCATCCAATTCAATTTTTTGGCAGATTTGGGATAAAAAACAATTAATTCTCCTTGTTTCTGTTTGGTGCTCGATGTTCAAATGTATTTGGAGCCATATGTGATATGGATTTGAGTTGATTGATGTTTGTTCATTGAAGTGCATTCATTGTTGAGTCGTGGTTGGTTATTTTGGTGCTGATTGGATTTTTAAAAAAATTGTTCTCGTGCTGCTGTGATTCGTTGTATATCATCTGCCACTGTTGATTCTCTTCTTCTCACACATTTCTTTTTACTTCCAGGTACACATTCTGGAGATTGATTTGATGTATCTTTTAAGTTGAAATGCTGAAATGAAAGGCTCACCTATTTACCTCCTGAAATGTGTGTGTTCAAGTTGTTATACTAGAATAGATCATAGGTGATTTGCACTTGTTTAGACTTGCTTTAGATTTGTGTTTACATTGTATAAATTGGACTGAAAATTGGATTGTATAACTTAGACTGTTAAACTCTGGATCTGATGTTCATTATTTCTAAAATAGTAGTCTCAATGTAATGTAGCTGGATTTCTGTGATCGCTGTAGTTCAGGATTGGAAACTGAGTTATTTTTTTTTTTTTAAAACACAGATCCTTGTTTATACTAAATCTAGGCATGATAATATTTCCTCAAGTAACAATTCCAGTAGTTCCGTTTTAGTAATGTTAGCTTTAATCAATTTGATAATGATTAGTATGACTTGTGTTATCAAAATCATGTTTCCAGTTTGCTTACTTTGAGTTGATACCTCCCTATCATTAGTAATCACCTTAGTTTAAACATACTGATTCTATCAAAAAAACTGTATTACGTATTGGATATAATTTGAACAAATCGAAATAAATGTTGCAAGGTTCTTATTTTAAATAGAGGTTCAGTTTTGTTGGCGTTTGTTAATAAAAGGCTTAATAGCTAATCTTTGAAATACTGGGGCCTACAACATAATAAGTCACGAACATTGCAAATTTGATGCACTATTGCGTTTGAATCCACTAGTGATATTACTTTGTTTGAAATTGTGGTTGGGCAGACTCATATATGCCTGTCTCTATCTAGATTTGAGCCTGGATCCAAGTCCTATAGCTTTGAGGATTAGAATTGGGCCCTTATCATGGGCCTAGTAATTTCATGCGTTATAATGGACAATGTTCCTGTAAGTCCAAAATGCACGTGAATCCGTTACTGCTTGGCCCGATGTTACTGAGGTTGATTCGAATGAGTATAGATAGCCTATAATAGAGGAAATTAATTCATGATATAAAATTGGGTTTCGAATTAGGTAGCGGGTTCAAGCTAAAAGGGTTTTCCCTTTTGTTTGAATTCGGACTTGAATTCGAGGCCCGAAATTATAATTGTAAATTAATTATCCTTTAGAGACAATAAAAATTAGAAAATTTAGCTTGCTTTAGGATTGGATTTTAATGAGATGAGACTAGCCTCGCCAAATTAAATATACTAATTGCGGGGCCTTCATTAATTACTTACTAAAATACTTAGCATTCGGGATAGGTCGTTTAGCAAATTTCACGGCCTTCCCAAAAGATAACGATGCGTTAGCCGCTTTAGGTACGATTTATAATAATATTACCTTCCTAATACAGGTGTGCATTTCATGCAACCCAAATCCAAATCCCAAAACGTTGAATAAGAATGTGTCGAGGATCCGGGTGCATTTCATGTGACGTGATCTGAAAACATATTCTTAAACGATGTTCACTTTCTTAAAATAACTTGACAAAAAGCGGTAATTAATTCTAAAAATCGCACAAATAGGATAACATGTATAAAAAATTAATTTTAGCCAAATATGACAGTTGAGCGACCGTGCTAGAACTACGGAACCCGGGAATGCCTAACACCTTCTCTCGGGTTAACAAAATTCCTTACCCGAATTTCTGGTTCGCAACTGTTAAACAGAGTCAAACCCTTCCTCGATCCGGGATTCAAAACGGTGACTTGGGACACCATAAATCTCCCAAGTGGCGACTCTGAATCTTAAATAAAAACGAATCTCGTTTCGATTGTCCTTAAAATGGGAAAAACTCCTTTTTTTTATTTTTATTATATCTCTTTCCGGGATGTAGTAAAGGCCGTAAAGCTTTCGGTAAAAGAAGGTGTGACAGCTCTGGCGACTCTGCTGGGGACAAAAGAACCCAGAATTTCAGTTCAGGGTTCAAGAATTTGAGCTCAATTAAATTGTTGTATTTGGCTTTATTTGGTTTTGATACATGTTACATGTTTTCCGTGCTAAATGTTTACCGCTTTAATATTTGTTGAACTGTATATAAATTGTCGCGGATCCCTTCCTCTTTCTGAGTCTTCTAAATCATGGAGAAGGGTGCACTTCGTGTAGCTTCTCTTCTGTTAGAGTCTTTTTCCCAATTTAGAACGAGGTTTGGATAAGTTGCAAAGCCGGGCGAGCTTCTGTATCCCCGGTACGCTGCCTCCCCCTCGGCCCGAGTTGTCCGCTCGGGTAAGCCAGGTTTAGACCAATAAACCTAGGATTTAAACTTAGAAGAACAATAAATTCATGCCGGATCCCTAGTAGGACGCTTATTTGCATCACGTGCATTTTGACTTAGGGGACTTAACACAGGGGTTGGGTCCGTCTAGTACAGGTGACCCTAATTGAAATGACCATCCTGATGCATATTACGTGCTACTTGCATTTATTTGCTCGGCTCCGCATGTTGACCGGTTTGTATACAATGAGTGAAAAAATGTAAAATAGCAGTGTTACGACTAAGGGAGGATAACCATTTATTGTGAAAAACCCAATGTCCAAATAGTACCGAAATGCTACCGAATTTTTTGAAAAAATGAAAAATGGAAAAAGAAAAAATATTTGAAAAAAAATTGTTGGTCAAAAATAGTTTTGATTTTGGCCAATCTGCCCGAACTACGCTGGTTTGATTCTCACCATGTGTGAGATACGTAGGCAACCCTTGACGGGTCCAACCACACCCCTTTTGTAAAAATAGCCAAAAATGTCGAAATTTTGATTTTGTTATAAATAAGTCGGGTGATACTATTTTTGTTTAAAACAAGCCGAATGTCCCTCAAAAGGACACCGGAAGACCTTTTTTGCAAGAATAGCCACTTTGAATAATTTACGGGCACAACCTTGAAATATCCCTTGCGGAAATGTTGAAAGGCCGTATCCGCAAAATCAAGTTTGGGTCATCTATTAACTTTATAAAAATAACCACTCTGCTAAATAAGCCATTACATGGCCGATTTTTGTTAAAATAGCCACAATTGGCATTAAAACTTTCTCAGTCTTGTGTTGGCCTGTGTCGATGCTGAATGATGCCCCATGGGTCCCAAGATGAGAAATTTTCAAGTCCATTTTCTTAAACAAAATTTTTGCAAAAAAAAAAAACCACTTTAAATAACCACAATTGGTATTAAAACTTTTCCAGTCTTGCGATTGGCCTGTGATGATGCTGAGTGACGCTCCATGGGCCCCAGGATGAGAAATTTTGATTTTTAGTCATAGAATATGGAATTCCTAAATTAAAAGTTTTGCAAAAATAGCCACTTTTCTTTTAATCATTAAAAATAAATGTGCAGGATGGATTCAAATGACATCGAAACCTTCTCAGTCCTGAGCGAGATACCCCTTAAGCTCCATTT
>MU740005.1:4304-24046 GCA_026770625.1 Nicotiana glauca
GAATATCATTTCAAGTTGCAAGCAGGCGCCCACCTGAATAATAAGGGAATATCTTTTCAAGTTGCAAGGAGGCGCCTACCTGAATAATAAGGGAATATCTTTTCAAGTTGCAAGCAGGCGCCCACCTGAATAATAAGGGGATATCTCTTCAAGTTGCAAGCAGGCGCCCACCTGAATAATAAGGGAATATCTTTTCAAGTTGCAAGCAGGCGCCCACCTGAATAATAAGGGAATATCTTTTCAAGCTGCAAGCAGGCGCCCACCTAAATAATAAGGGAATATATTTTCAAGTTCAGCAAGTAGGTGCCCACCTGAAAAACAAGGGAATACTTTTTCAAGCTAAAAGAAGGCGCCCACCTGAAGAATAAGGGAATACTTTTTCAAAGAATGTTGCAAGCAGGCGCCCACCTGAAAAACAAGGGAATACTTTTTCAAAGTGTGTTGTAAGTAGGCACCCACCTGAAAAATAAGGGAAGTATTATTTGAAATGCAGCTTTAAAATTTGATATTTAATAACATAATATGCCCAAATACCATACCGGGGCAGAAAGTTTTCTTTGTTTTTAAGATAATAGCAGGCGCCCACCTGAAGAACAAGGGAATATATTTCAAAGCAAGCTGAAAGCAGGCGCCCACCTGAAGAACAAGGGAATACATTTCAAGCAAACTGTAAGCATGCACCCACCTGAAAAACAAGGAAATATCTTTTTCAAGTAAGCTGTAAACAGGCACCCACCTGAAGAACAAGGGAATACATTTAAAGCGAGCTGTAAGCAGGCGCCCACCTGAAAAACAAGGGAATACATTTCAAGCGAGCTGTAAACAGGCACCCACCTGAAAAACAAGGGAATACTTTTCAAGTAAGCTGTAAGCAGGCACCCACCTGAAGAACAAGGGAATACTTTTTCAAACAATAGTAAGCAGGAGTCCACCTGAAGAATGGACACAATCAAAGTTATGCAAGATACAAGTTCAACACAAGAACAAGCTGGAAGACATAGATAGGGTTTTTTGTAAATCATAGAGTATAGATTAGGCTAGCTTCTTTTATCTTTACCACGGTGTAATAAGGGGATCAGCAAGCAGTGACAACAAGCAACAGCAATAAGATCACAGCTCCCTGGTAGTCTCAACTACCAGACATTCCTAAACTACACTGACCTGATTCCTGTTTAGCCCAGGATATGTAGGCAATCCCTGAAGCAGGATGCAGTGAAAACTTTCAAAAATGCTTCACGCAGAATATGCGAAGGGGCAAAAATCCCTCATTACTGCTCACTTATCTTTGCATTGAAACTCTACGTGTTCCCGAGCAAAGAGGGGCAGCTGTGAGCACGTGATTTTTGCCCCAAGCAAATTATTCAAAAAATATATGCAAAAATAATTTTTGTATGGAAACTTGTTGATAATTGTGTGTAAATACCAAGATTTGTTTTTATTTTTGGAAAATAAAGCAAAGAAAATCAAAACAAAATACCATTTTTGTATTAATTAGAAAATACCAAAAAATAGAAATTAATTTTTCTTTAATTCTAGAAAATCAGAAAATTAAAAGAAAAATACAAAGAAAATACAAGGAATAATAAATACAAGAGTAATACGAAAATACAGAAAAAAAATAAATACAAAAAAATATAATATGAAAATACAAGAAAATACAAAAGATAATACAAATACAAAATACAATATGCAATACAAAGAAATTGGGCCAAATAACAATTTCAGTGGCCCAATTAATATAATACACAGACCAGGCCCATATGAAATATAGCCGGTTGGGCTTAATACCAAACTAAACGACACCGTCCAGGGTTATGGAATCTGGACCGTTGAAAATTTGATCAAACGGCCTAGGAGTAGCAACGTTTTAATAAAGAAACGACGTCGCCTAAGGGTTTTAATCTGAACCATTGTTGACTTTGATCTAAGGGTCATAATTAAATGACCCTTTAATCAAAATGGTGTCGTACTTGGGTTGTTTGAATCTGAGTCGTTGGTACATTTAATCCAACGGTCCCAGATCGTTCAAGGCTTTTAAATATACAAACAATACATATCACATTCATTTGTATATCTCTCGTCTTTAAACATAAACCCTAGCCGCCCTAGGTTCTTCTCAACCACCCGCCGGAAACCTATCGGTGGGGAACACTACCAGTTCTGATCGAACCACCATGAACACCCCATGACCTCCTCCATCCTCTCTTTCATCCTATCTCCTTGGTTTCCCTCGAAAACCCTTAGAAGTCTTCGAATAATCCAAAAGGTGTCGCCGGAACCCTACTCCGGCGACCACCACTTATGAATCAGAGTCTGTCATTAACACCATGTGACCCTCCCCTCGTCCTCTTCAACCCCCACTAGGTAGTTTTCCTCGATTCAACCCCAATCCCTTCGAATATAAAAAATTGTCACCGGAACCTTACTCCGGTGAACACTCCTAATCCCAAAACCACCTTAATAGACCCCTAGCCCTATTCCTAAGAGTCTTTCTTACAAAAAGACTTGAAGAGTCTGTTCAAAGATCAAAATCCAAAGAAAAATGGCTCCTGGACATTCTAATGTTGGGAAATCAAGAAAAGAAAAGAAAAATGAAGAAAAAGAAAATAGAAGAAAGAAAGAAAGAAAAGATAGAAACAAGAATGAAAAAAAAGCTTACCCTAACCCTAATTTCTCTACTTGCGTGTCTCCTTCCTGATCTTTTTTTATTTTGGTCTGTTTCTTGCCTTCCAGAGTATAATATGAGTCTATTACATGGTTAGTCATCTTTTTTTTTGTGCTTAGTTATGAAAATCATGACTGTAACTGTGTAACTTTCTGATCTTCTTTTACCTTGAAATCGCATGGTTATAGTTTTCTTTTCTGATAAAGTTTTTAGTCAAATCTCATGATTTGTATTCATAGCCACATTTAGGGTTCTTACTGGATAAGTTTGAAATTAGTGATTGAGTATTGTGTTAATTTGATCCAACCTATGATTAATTTGTTTCCTTGAATCTTGTTAATTGAGTATTTAGTCTTAATGTGACTCTATTTGTAAGACTGTTTAGTGTTGGCTATTTTTTCAATTCAATTTTGACTTTGACTATTTAATTTTCTAATTAAATAAAAGGGGGTTAATTGGGTAAATAAAAAGAAAATACAGGGTTAAGGGGGAAAGGATAAATGGTATTCTGTAAATAAACTAGAGGGTTAAGGGTATGAAAGGCAATACTGCCTTGGTTCGTGGGTAAATGATTGAACAATAAGGGGTATATTAGGTATACTGAAAGGGTAAATAGGAAGAAACTAATAGCAAGTGAGGGTAATAAAGAAATTTAAGGGTAATTAGAACAATATGGATGCCACTAGAACCTTCTAGCAGGGGTTCTAGTGAATTTACGGATGAATTACGTGGATTAATCTGAAAGTAAGTTATAAGAACAGGGGTGGGAAATCTGAATATTAATTTCAAATTTCCCTCCCATTTTGTTCTATAAATAGGCCTCCTTAGGCCACATTTTGAGAGGTTCAGAAAGTCGGGGAAAAGTAAAAAGGTTCAGAAACTTATAAGTCTAAAAATACATAGACATTGTACACGATTACTGTTCTAATGGTTTTGATCTCAATTTCGAGTGGAAATCTTCTAAGTTCTAGTGTTTTCATCTACGGTTCTATGTTGATATCGAGTACTGAAGCTGCTTGCTCTGTGATTTTCCTTAAGAAGCTGTTTGGTTTAAGTTTTGGTATCGATTCTGTTGCTGTGTTATTGCTGTGGATTTGCTAGTTATTGCTTGGAGTCCTATTATTTGCTGATCTTCTTCTTCATTTTCATCTTAGAACTCATTGAGTTTGTTTCACATTTGACCAGGTACACTTCTGATCTTTGAAGATGTGATCAGAATCCTGAAGTTATAAAGTTATTCAACAAGTTTTCCTAGCTTTCAATTTTGTTTACTTTATAGACGATCAGACTATATAGTTTGATATGTAATTTGTTAGGAAATTATATGTATAATCTGGACTGTGGACTGTTGAACTATGGATTTAGATTAATAATTCCTTGAAATAGTTAGCTTAGGTATTCATGTAGAAGTTACACTAAGTAGATCAGTGAAAATAAATCACATAGATTATAAAATTGGTCAAAACCTAGTATATCGATTTGTAGATTTTCATCTGTTCTTAAACCAAAAGTTTAATACAAAATGTTGAAACACTCTTGTTAGTAATTTCCGAATCAATAGTTGTTAACGAGAAAAAGCATGAAATAGTTAGATTTTAAGTTCCGTTCATGATCCTGAGTTGTTTAAACTAGTTTGATTATAAACTCATGTTAAAGTTCAGAAATATGATATGAAACAGAATTAAACAATATGAATGAAATCCTGGACTTAATTCAAGTATGTTTTGATTGAAAAGCTAGATTAATATTTCCAGTTAAATAAAATAGTAAGGTAATTCTGCACCTGAATAAGTAGATGTTTCGACTGATAAAATCAGATTTAGTTAATTTTGTAGCTAAACAGTAGTATTAAAATAAAATTAGTGTTAATGTCTATAGTTAATTTCTGATATTGAAGTACAATACTTGTTTACATACCTGTTTTGGATTTGGATAACGATTTGGGCCTGATCAGGCAAAAGAAGCCAGATTCAATTGTGATGGCTTCTAGGCCCATAAGAAATAAACTCGTAATTATGAATTGGGCTTTAATTAGCCCTATGCACCACTGTGCATTTCCCTGATTAGTCCGATTTCCAGGCCCAAAACACGCAATGACCTAGATATGAATGGAATATCAATACAAAAAATGTAATTAGACAACATTAGTAGTTATTTTAGACCAAAGAAAAAACAATGCTAGAAAATATAGTACAGTATAGGTTTGACCTTTAAAAGTACAATGAGATGAGCCTCGTTATAAGGCAAGAATGCATGGGGCCCTCAAATAATTGTTATAAAATCTTTAGAATCGGAAGGACCGTTTAGCAAATTTCACGGTCTTTCCCAAAGTAATAAGACGTAGATATCTTAGGAACAATTTTAATATACATTCTCAAGTACGGGTGCACATTTATGTGACCCAAATCCTACTCTCAACGAAGTCGAAATGTATTTAAAGCCACAGGCGTACTGGTACGGTGTGGTTAAGGAACGCATTTTCACGATGTTGCAATTCTTTAAAAATTGAAAAGCGGAACACTAATGCACATAATTGAAATATATAATTAAAATCAGATAAAAGCAAATATAACAGTTGAGCAACCGTGCTAGAACCACGGAATTCAGGAGTGCCTAACACCTTCTCCTGGATTAACAGAATTCCTTATCCGGATTTCTAGTTCGCAGACTGTGACAGAGTCAAATTTCCTCGGTTCGGGATTAAACCGGTGACTTGGGACACCATTATATTCTCAAGTGGCGACTCTGAAAATTTTAAATAATTAATCCCGTTCCGTCTGTCCTTAAATTGGAAAAAAACTCCTCTACCCCCTTGCGGGTATAGTAATAGTGTTAAAAAAAGGAGGTGTGACAAGGAGAATAGGGAATGGAGTCCCTATGTCTAAAAATCTCAACTCAGGGATTGGAGCACTAATGTTGGCAAAAAAGGCGACTAGTGAATGGAGGACCTATGTCTAAAAATATCAACTCAGAGATTGAAGCCCTAATGTTGGCAAAAAAGGCGATTGTGGAATGGAGGCCCTATGTCTAAAATCTCAACTCAGGGATTGGAGCCCTAACGTTGGCAAAAGGAGACTTAGGTAATGGAGGCCCTATGCCCAAAAATCTCAATTCAGGGATTATAGCCCTAATGTTGGCAAAAAAGGCGACTAGGGAATGGAGGCCCTATGTCTAAAAATCTTAACTCAGGGATTGGAGCCCTAATGTTGGCACAAAAAAAGAGACTAGGGAACGAAATTGCTATGTTTAAAATCTCAACTCAGGGATTGGAGCCCTAATGTTGGCAAAAAAGGCGACTAGGGAATGGAGACCCTGTGTCTAAAATATCAACTCAGGGATTGGAACCCTAATATTGGCAAAAGGTGACTAGGGATTGGAGGCCCTATGTCTAAAATCTCAACTCAAGGATTGGAGCCCTAATGTTGAGAAAAGGCGACTAGGGATTGGATGCCCTATGTCTAAAAATCTCAACTTAGGGATTAGAGCCCTAATGTTGGCAAAAGTCGACTAGGGAATGGAGGCCCTATGCCTAAAATCTCAACTCAGGGATTGGAGCCCTAATGTTGGCAAAAGGCGACTAGGGAATGGAGGCCCTATGTCTAAAAATCTCAACATAGGGATTGGAGCCCTAATGTTGGCAAAAAGGCAACTAGGGAATGGAGGCCCTATGTTTAAAAATCTCAACTCAGGGGTTGGAGCCCTACTGTTGGCAAAAGCGTAAAAGATTGGGGTTGGGAATCCTAAGCTATCATTTTCTTTTGAATTTTCTTCTTACTTCTCTTTTTTTTTTCATTTCATTTTAAATCATTTTTTAAAAAAAATGCAGGAAAGAATTTGGAGGAAACTTCCCTTTTGGGTTGATTATTGTTGCGAAGCTATTTCTAGCTCTTGCACATCTTTTCCTTTTGGTTGCACCTGTTTAAAATTTTCAAACAAAGAACAATTGTTAGCTTGAAATAGTGGTTGGTTTTGTACCCTTGATTGTTTTGATCACTTGATCTCGGCCTAACTCTTTTGGTGAGAACCTTTGCTGCTTGCTGGCTTTTTTGAAGATTGATCTCTTTCCTAAAACCAAGGAGCTCAACTTTCCAAAATTTCTCATGACGACGGTTCAACCGTGTGGGGATTTGGCCCTTTCACATTATTCTGCCTCTAGGGGCTTCTAACTTTGAATTTCTTTTCATTTTCAATAACTCTTATTTCAGAGCATTAACTATCATTGCCAGTCGGGATCGACTTGATGCACCTGCTGAGGCTGGGTACTTTTTATTAGACTTGGCTTTTATTAAGCAGAACCCTGTAAAACCAATATTGCCACCTTTTCTTTGTATTAGTCTAGGAAATAGAGTTAGACTGAAAGGGATTCAAGGAAAAGCAAACAAAGGATAAGAAAATGAATTTAAAGAGAAGTGTCCCTTTCGGGGAGGAAAGAAGGACTTATCTGGGGTGCATGCAGATTTTAATAGACATGACATGCTTCTTGGACTGGATGCCCGATCTGCATGACTATCCAACTTCTCATAAACCCATTGCGACTCGTGTTTTAAAACTGAGAAACCTTGCCAGGACTATTTCAAATACCAATGGTGGTGAGGGGTTTCTTCTTTTTGATCAACGGCACTTTGTGGGTTTTCGCCAATCGACCTCTCTCACTTCTCTTCTCACTATCGCCTTATAGTGCTCTTTACGAGTTTTCACTAACAAGACTCTCATTCTCATTTCTCTGCTTACTATTGCCTTATGGTGCCCGTGTGGATTTTTACCAATAAGACTCTCTCATTTTATTTCTCTCATTTTGATGGCATTAGATCCAAGTAGCTGCATTCTATGATCCTCGAACATTCTCACCAATTGATCGGAAGGACTTGAACAAGATTTGGGTAAAAAGGATTTCGGTTGAGTTACAACTTTGGAACTTTTTGGGTGGGATCATCACCGAACCATTATAACATCTGCCCCAGTTTCAGTTTGGGAAAAATTGGATTTTTATTTTGGTACGGCTGAACCCCAGAGAGAGGCTGCCTACATATCCTTTCTGAATCAAGTCGAACATAGTTCAGGGAAAAATTTTGTTTTTATTTTTTTTTCTTTTTTCCTGTTTCGTTTCTATTTTTTTTTATTTTTACAAATGTCTTTGAGTTCCAAAGAGGGTAATGAAATAAAGGCCACTGGCTCAAAGGGTTAGCAAAAGATTAGAGTGTTTTGGGTAGCGAGAATGAAAGCCTTCGTCATCTCAATCGGGTAATGCTATTGCTGCAGAAGTGTTAGACATAGTAACTTTTGACTGCATCTGCATTCACAGTTGTTTTAGGGTCATTCCCTTCAATGTTTCCCAGATATAATGCCACTTTTGGCAACAGTTTCTGATAATGTATGGACCTTTCAAGTTAGGAGCAAATTTTCCTTTCCAGCTTCCTAATGATGGGGGAGAATACACCTTAAAATGAGTTGACCCACTTCAAAGTTTCTAGGCCACACTTTCTTATTGTAGCCACGAGCAATTCTTTGTTGATACAACTGCCCGTGGTAGACTGCGACCATTCGCTTTTCATCAATCAGGGTTAACTGTTCCAAACGAGTTTTGACCCACTCACTATCTTCAATTTTAGCTTCAGCGATGATTCAGAGAGAAGAGATTTCAACTTCCGCGGGTATTACAGCTTCAGTTCCATAAACCAACAGGTACGGGGTTGCTCCGACCGATGTGCGCACAATAGTGCGATACCTCAACAATGCAAAAGGCAACTTTTCATTCCACTGCCTGGAACTTTGAATTATTTTTCTCAAAATCTTTTTGATGTTCTTGTTTGCTGCTTCGATGGCACCATTGGCTTTGTGATGATAAGGAGTAGAGTTCTGATGCATTATCTTGAACTGTTCACATATCTTCCTCATCAAATGACTATTCAAATTTGTAGCATTATCTATAATGAAGTTGCATGAATACTAAAACGGTAGATAAAATTGAAATGCATGAAGTTTACTATATCTTTCTTGGTGACAAATTTGAGAGTAATTGCTTCAACCCACTTTGTAAAGTAGTCAATACCGACCAATATGAATCTATGTCCATTTTAAGATTTCAGCTCAATTGGCCCAATGACGTCCATGCCCCAGGCAACAAATGACTGCTGACATAGGATGCAGTTCTGTAGGTGATGCAAGAATCAAGTCACCGGGAACCTAACATTTCTGACACTTTCGGACGAAGCTGAAGCAGTCTTTTTCCATAGTTATCCAGTAATAACCGCTCGAAGGATTTTCTTTGCAAAACATACCCATTAATGTGGGGTCCGCACACTCCTACGCGCACTTCATACATGTTCCTTTTGGCCTCTTTGGCATCAACACATCTTAACAAATTAAGGTACGTAGTCTTTTTGTACAAGACGTCACCATCAGGAAGAAACCACTTGCGTGCCGTCTAATGGTTCTCTTTTCGTCTCCATTGGCTTGCTCGGGGTATTCTTTAGTTTTTAGAAATATTTTGTTGTCATGATACCATGGCTGAATATTTGGTTCTGCCTCAACCGTATTATAGTAACCATGCCTTTACCGAATTTGGATTTCCAAGGGATCAATGTGGGCATTACCTGGGTATGGCAGCATCGAGGCCAAAGTAGCAAGTGCATCAGCTAGTTCATTGTGACAACAAGGAATATACTTGAACTCTATTGACTTGAACCGCTTGCTAAGATCTTTCACATGTTGCCTATAGGGAATAAGTTTGACATCTCGAGTCTCCCATTCTCCTTGGGCTTGGCGGATAATCAGATTCGAATTTCCCATGATTAACAATTCTTTGACATCTTGGTCAATTGCCATATTTATACCCATAATGTAGGCTTCATACTCAGCAGTGTTGTTTGTGTAGAAGAACAAAGCCGGACAGTGGCTGGATAATGCTGACCAGTGGGTGAGATCAAGATTGCCCCAATCCCAACACCTTTTGCGTTTTTCGCTCCATCAAACAACATTTTCCAAGCATTAGTATCTTTGGATATTGCTTCAACTGAATTTACCTTTTCATTCGGGAAGTAGGTGCTCAACGGTTGGTATTCGTCATCAACCGGGTTTTCAGCCAAATGATCCGCTAAAGCCTGGGCTTTCATTGGCGTAAGGTTGATGTCGACTATGTCAAATTCAGTGAGCAGGATCGTCCATTTTTCTAACCTTCCCATGTGAATTGGTTTCTAGAATATGTAATTTTAAGGGTCCAACCTGGTGATGAGATAGGTGGTGTAGGCCAACAAGTAATGCCTTAGCTTTTGAGCAACCCAAGTTAGAGCGTAACATGTCCTTTCCAACAGGGTATATTTGGCCTCATAGCTTGTGAACTTTTTGCTCAAATAGCATGTTGTTTGTTCTTTCCTCCCGGTCACGTCATGTTGCCGGAGGACACATCCAAAAGAATTCTCCAAGAATGTCAAATACAAGAACAGAAGCCTTCCCGGTTCAAGTGGGACCAAGACTGGCGGGTTTGACAAGTATTCTTTGATTTTTTCAAAAGCTTCTTGGCACTCATCTATCCATTTAATTTCCGTATCTTTCTTTAGCAGTTTGAAGATGGGTTCACATGTAGATGTCAACTGGGCAATGAATCGGCTGCTGTAGTTCAATCTTCCAAGCAAGCTCATAACATCTTTCTAGGTTCTTGGAGGAGGCAGATCTCGAATGGACTTCATTTTTATTGGGTCTAACTCGATGCCCCTCCGACTGACTATGAATCCTAAAAGTATTCTAGATGGAACCCCGAATGCATATTTGGCTGAGTTTAGCCTCAGATCATATTTACGCAACCGTTCAAAGAATTTTCTCTAATCCCGAACAGGGTTATTCTAGGTCTTGGACTTGATGATCACGTCGTCCACATACACCTGTATCTCTTGGTGAATCATATCATGAAAAATGACAGTCATGACCTCATGTAGGTTGCCCCGGCGTTCTTCAGACCAAAAGGCATGACCCTGTAACAGTATGTGCCCCAGGGTATGGTAAAAGCTGTCGTTTTTGCATCCTCTTCATCCATCAACACCTGGTGATATCCTGCGTAATAATCCACGAATGACTGTATCTCATGTTTGGCGCAGTTGTCAACAACGATGTGGATGTTTGGTAAAGGGAAGTTATACTTAGGACTTACTTTGTTAAGATCTCTATAATCCACACACACTCGAGTTTTCCCGTCCTTCTTTGGCAATGGAACTACATTGGCTAACCATGTAGTGTATCGAACCACTCGGATCACCCCCGCTTTCAACTATTTTGTGACTTATTCTTTAATCTTGTCGCTGATATCAGTTTTAAACTTTCTTTGCTTTGCTGGACAGGGGGATAATCAGGGTAGGTTGGCAATTTGTGAACCACCAAATTGGCACTCAATCCTGGCATGTCATCGTATGACCAAGAAAACACATCTTTAAACTCAAACAAGAGTTGGATTAATGCGTCCCGGGTTTTCATCTATATGGATGCTTACCTTGGTTTCCCTGACTTCTTCAGAACTACCCAAATTAACCGGCTCAGTATTATTTAAGTTCGGCTGAGGTTTATTCTCAAATTGTTCCAATTCTCGATTTATTTTCCTAAAAGCCTCTTATTCATCATATTCCGGTTCTTGGTTCATTATTTCATAGTTAGACAGTGTGTATGGATCTGGGCATGAAGTACGCAAGCATGTCATGTTATTTAAAGTCACATTATTAGAACTAAAAGAACAAATCAAAAAGAAAAATAACAAAAATTAGAAAGAGTATAGAGATGGACGATGAAATATTGATTTTATTTCTTTGAATTCGAAGATAACATGGTTTACATTGAAAATTTAAAGACATGAAACTAAAGAAAACATCCGAGTTACACCCTGAAATAACTTGCGATGCAGAAAAAGTGGCAGGACTGCATTACCGGGATTCTTGCGTGATTGGGAATGTAGTAGCCTTCCAATTTTGCAGTTTGGCACTGGATCCCATGTATAACACCTCAGTGGTGCTTGAGCCTTCCCCTGGTTGGACCATGTGGGTTTCATACAGCATCTGCCTCATAGGCCCTCAAATTTATTCAATTTCCTCGGCCGTAAAAGCCTCATCTTCCTCTTCCTCATTATATTTCGGCTTGACAAATGTCCTATAAAGATGCGGAATCGGTTGAGGCAAGACCCAACCATTATTATTTCTTTCATCCTCCCATTTTCCATCAGCTGATGTGGGTTGGAAACCTACCCCAAAGAACTTCTCACTAGCAGTTAGGGTGATAGGTTCGACAATTCCTTGCAATGACTTCCCGTGCCCCTTCCCAGGTTTGTTACCATGTTTGATCATTTCTTTAGCCACCATAATTGATGCATTTGAAATAAAAGGTTGAAGGCAAGGGTTTCCTTCTTTGCATTAGTCCGCGACCACAATCTTAAAAGCCTAATAGACTATGTGTTCACTTCATTCTCTAGCTTCAAGACAAGGGATTGGCGGGTCTCGATTAATTGATTTCTCATCCTCCCCGTGAACTACAATCTCCACATCTTCGTGTTCGAATTTCACCATCTGGTGGAAAGTAGAAGGCACAACCCCTACTGCGTGAATCCACGGCCTTCCCAAGAGGAAATTATAGGAGGTATCCATGTCCAAGACTTGAAAGGTCACCTCGAAGTCCACCAGGACAATAGTCAGAATCAGATCAATCTCACCTATTGTATCTCTCTTTATGCCATCAAAAGCATACACACACACGTTGTAGGGTCTGATTCTTCTTGTATCGATTTCCATACGCTGCACCGTTGAGAGTGGCCAAATATCTACCCTAAAACCACCATCTAGCATGAACCTTTTCACATAATAACGCTCATATTTAACTATCAAGTGAAGGGCTTTGTTGTATACGGCCCCTTCCGGGGGCAAATCATTCTTGCTAAAAGAGAATTGATTGATTGCAAAAAACCTCTCTGCCATCCTCTCCAACTGTTCTACAGTGGTTTCAATAGGAACATATGCTTCGTTGAGAGTTTTGATCAACACTTTTTGATGCTCAGTTAAATTCATTAGCAAAGAGAACAAAGAGACTTTCGAAGCTGGTCGATTATCTCGTAGTTTGCCATTTTCATTTTTTGGAAAAAATCTTCCGCTTCTTCAGCACTCACTGGCTTCTTAGGTGGGAAATGCTTCTTTGTGGCATTATTCACTTCCTCCAGATTGAGGTACTTCTCGGTCGGGTTATTTTTCTTAACTTCTCCCGAGATCTCTTTGCCTTTGTAAGTCACTACCAATTTGGTATAGTTCCATGGCACGACATTGGGATCTCCCACGGGTCTTTGCGGTGCGTGACCAATAACCACGGGCTCATTCAGCCTTGGTGGAATTATTGCCCCCCGCATCACGTAGGTCCCCTTGGGCACCTACATTTGAGCTCCCTTGTTTAGCTCAAACCTTCTAGGAGGACTCAATGACATCTGTTCTTTCTTGTAGCCTCGAGGAATATAGAGAATGACATCTTTGGAGGGGGCTACCTCAATTTCAACTTCCACTTTCTTTTTTGTCCTATGAGGGGTGGTTTTACTGCTTTTCTCCCCTTTATCTTGTTTTGCGATAGCCCTTAGCTTCTTTTCCACACCGACTATGGCAATTATGGCTTTTAAAGCTGGGTCAAGCTCTCTTTCTTCACAGATCATTCCAATAACTGGTCCGTTGTTATGGGCTGATAATGTATTGTTGGTTACGTTGGGAACGTCTTTGTCCTTTAGCACTATTCTCTTTTGTTCTATCAAATTTTCCACAGTCCTCTTCAGGGTCCAACAATCATCTGTATCATGCCCTTTTTACCTTGAATGGTAAGCACATCAACTACCATCTCTATAAGTGGGAGACGCTCGGTTCTACCTAGTATGGGGTACATGATACAACAAACCCATCTGAATAAGTTTGGGAAAAAGGCCGGAATAAGATTCACTGATGGGTGCGAAATTTGGTATCTTGGGTGGTTCCTGGGTATGGAAGTTGTTATGTAGAGGTCGAGGATTATAGTGAGCTTGGTAAGGAGGTTGATTTCTGGGAAATAAAGCTCGATTCTGATTAAATTGTTGTTGTAGACTGACGTAGGGTTGGGCATTCATTATTGTGTATGGCTGAGGAGCATAAGCCATACCTTGGTGGGGATAGTAATGTTGTGGGGTTCTTTAAGAGAAAAGAGATTTGGGTGTACGGGGTTTTCTTGCACTTGAAGTTGTCATTGCTGCTTCTTCCTTCTTCTTTTGATTTACTACTTCTCCAGACCCGCCCTGGATTGCCTGTGAGGTAGCCCTTATAGTAGACTAACTCAAGATTCGCCCTGTTTTCAATCCATTTTCAACCATTTCACCGATTTTGATGTCTTTGGAAAATGGCTCACCCATCGCAGACATCATGTTTTGATAATAATCAGCTCTTGGGATTACAAGAAGACACTAACCATCTCTGTTTTTTCCATTGGAGGTTTGACACTGGCCGCCTATTTACGCCATTTGATAGCATACTCTCGGAAGCTCTCCGAGGATTTCTTCTTTATATTAGAAAATGAATTTCTGTTAGGGGAAATGTCGATGTTATATTGAAACCACCTGACAAAGTCCCGAGCCAGGTCATCCCAGATATACGAGCAAGTGATATCCTGATCCATATACCATTCAGAAGCAATGCCGACCAAGCTCTCTCCAAAGTAGACCATGAGCAGCTCTTCTTTTCGGCCTGCTCCCTGCAGTTGGTTGCAGTTTCTTTTAAGGCGGGCAAGGGGATCCCCATGCCCGTCATATTTTTCAAACTTCGGGGTTTTGAAACCCAATGGTAGATATACATGCAGGAATATGCACATGTCAGCGTAAGATACGCTTTTCTGCCCACTTAGACCTTGTATATTTTTGAGACTTTGCTCCATGCTTCTCATCTTTCAGGTAATCTTCTCTTGTTCAGGGGTTTTTGCAATTTTCTCCTGCCCTGCGGTAAACTCGTACCGAGGCAGCTGAGGATAGGCACTAGTAGTAAGCTGGGTTGGTTCCATTGGGAAAGATGGTGTTTGAAAGGTGAAAGAGGATGGATCAAAGCTAGGCCTGGGTAGAGCAGGTTGTGCCATAGCTGAACAAGGTGGCGTTGTGAATATGTTTGAAGCCTCACCTGAAGTTAACACCTAGGGATGCGCCTCAGAAGGCGTTCCCGCAAAGTGGGCGGAAATGGTAGGATATCCCAATGGGGTATTTGGATAATTTTTTGGAGTGTTGGAGGTCCCACTTTCCCTGGGGAAAAGCTCGGGGAATCCAGGGATTGTACTTGGGGGTTCTTTTCCATTTGCCCAGGCATCCCATATTTCCATCATGCAGAGACGCAAAAATCTATTTTCCTCAATAGCTGTTGACTCAGAAGTTGGGATGACCGAGATCGGACTATCCTCCGAAATAAGAACTGTTGGCAGAGGAATTTCCAAAGATATTTCAATGCTTCCTTTCGACCTCGTGAAGTGTGGATGCGAAGGCAGACTACAACAAAACCAGTCACCTTACTATAAAACCTGAACTTAGCAGTAGACAACAAACCAGTCAGTTTGGAGCAGTTAACACATAGGTAATCGCATATTGGGGTGTGATGCACCTATACAACTAAACATGTTTCGCCATGGTTGCATTTTTCATCCCGACTTTGCTTACTTTTACCCAATTTTCTTTCTTTTCACTTTGGCCTTTTGTGCTTCTAATCCTATTTTCCACTCCTTTCTTTCCTTTCTTTCTTTGCACTTTTTTTTTTCGTTTTTCTTTGTCTCTCTTTTTCTTTCTTTTTTGGGTTTTTCTTTCAGTTCTTTCTTTTCAACATCTCTCTCTTATTGGAGTTATTTATAAAAATTATGACCAGATCCGATGAGGATTACCTACGTATCACGACACCGCATGAATCAGATCATTACATAGTTCAAGAAAATAAATATGAAAAATAAAGAAATAATTTTTTGGGAATTTTCAATTTTCATTAATAAAAACTCCTAAAATTTTCTATTACAAAAGATTACTCATTTTCTTGGAATTTTAAAACTACCAACAGAATTAAAAGTAAATTCTAAACTACAAACCGAAATACAGACTCGATAAATGAAAAATCATTAATACATAAGTGCTTCGACTCCTGGGGCCCGTGGGACATCATATGGTCTTGCAACGGGCCTACGTGCGAGATCCCCCCGAAGCCACTCCAAATCACTCATTATTTGGTGGACAACTGTCATTACTGTGGCAAAGAAAGTGGTTTGAGTCATATCCTCATATGTGTGGCATTTCATGACAATGTAGTTGGCATTGGATCTAACCCTCTCTCGAACAATACCCTTCTCCTGAAGCAAACACCCGATTTCCTGATTTCGGGCTTCTAGCAGCTGAGTGTCTTGATGGCTTTGGTTTTGCAACTGTTGCATATCTTCCTCCATATGGGTCATAAAAGCATATCAATGTTCCTTATCGGTTTTAAAGTTCCTATCCTGTTTGTCCGCCTCATTTTCAAGGGTGGTTAGCTTTCTCTTAAGATTGGTGATTGTCCCATAATATTTTCTTTTCATTTGTTGCACAAACTGTACCCGCCCTTTTGCATTCTTTGCCAGTTGTGCTCGGACTCTTGCTAGACTAGCTTCAGATTTCTCTAAGTCATCTTGACACCCGAGTACTTTCATTATCAGACTGCCTATAAGCCTTTCATCTACTCGGCTTCTTTCCGGGTTTCTAGTAGCTTATATACAATTCAAATAATATCAAAGCGGTAAAAAATGTCATTTAGAACATTAGTATCAAACATGTGATAAAATCAGATAATAAGTAAAAGCCTAATTATAAAAGTTATTCTAGGCTCGAATTTTTAAACCCTGAACCAAAAGTTCTGGGTTATGGATCCCCAGCATAGTCGCTAGAGCTGTCACACCTTTTTACACACCCGAAGGTATCTATAGGGAGTTTTTCTAGTTAAAGTGACATTATTCAAAATGGGATTATTTATTTGATTTTAGAGTCGCCACTTGAAATATTTTGATGGTGTCCCAATTCACCGGTTTATTTTAAATTCCAAATCGAGGAAAATTTGACTTTCCTTTTGAAGTATGCGAACCAGAAATTCTGAATAAGTAATTCTGTTAACCCAAGGGAAGGTGTTAGGCACCCCCAAATTCCTTACTTCTAGCACGGTTGCTTAAACTATCATAATTGGCCTATTACCTGACTTTAATACATGTTTTAACCTATGATTCAATTTTAACTTTATAACCACTTTTATTTAATTATTTTTTAGGAAAGATTCAACGTCATCTAAAATACGTCTTGAACAACGTCACATAAATGCACCCGCTGCCCATGACACATTTTATCTAACGTTGTTGAAATTTGGATTTGGGTCACGTAAAATGCACACCCGAGTTTAGGAAAGTAATTTTTAAATAGCACACTTAAAGCAACTACGCTCTTTCACATTAGCGAGGGCCATGGAAAATTCAACTAAATGATACGCCTCGATTTCTAAGAATTTAAATATTAATTAAGCGAGGGCTATGCATTTTGAGATTTAATTTGGCACGGCACTCCTCGATTCTAATTTTAAAGGAAAGCTTAAACTAAACTTTGAGGGCCATAAATTATGTTTCACCTAATATGGTACGCCTCCAATCTAATTGGTAAAATCTAATTAGTTAAACTTTAAGGGAATTTGAATTCTTACTTCAAGTGAGTGGTTCAATCCAAACTCATTCAACCACGAGGCTGACATTAAAATAAACAATCATTCAATTAAGGGGAGAGACTAAACTAAAATAGGCCCAATTACTTATAAGGAGCACCCATTTCAAGATTGAAGTGAAAACAAGTGGGCTCGAATCACAGGACCAAAAAGGCTACGAATACAAGACTATCCCCTTCGCCTCAGCATGGATTTAGAATCCAAACCCAAGGTAAAGCAAATCTTTTAAAAATGACACAAGGCCAAAATTAGACTCGAGATTGAGTCCCTGTAGCTCACAAAAGGGATGCCTGGACGTCAGACTATCATATTCAAATTAGTCATTTAGCTGATTCAACAAAAGCAATTGTGCGAGATTCTACACCTGATTAAACCTCATTTTAATATATTCAATAACAATGACACCTCATGAGACTGTTAAATAAGTGAATCTGAATTCAAACAATAGACTCATATTCAACATGTTTACAAATAATCAAGGTAATTTTATATATGGCTCAAACCCTAAAGTGATAAACCAAAACATTTTTTCTTGTCCAAAAGTACTGTAAAACTTACTACTAACTTAAAACTCGTCCAATCAGCCAATTCATGAAAACCAAATACTATTTAAGTACACCAAGCCTGCCATGCCAAATCAAATGAATTACACAGCAAAAGAAGCTTTTATACAATCCATATTTCTCGATTTACATGATTTAAGGTAGAGTCTAAACTACTGATTCGACTTAACAAGTTATTCATCAAGTTTCTATAATAATCCAGGATCAGATTCAGGGATAGGTGTTCAACTGCCCAAAAGCCAACATCTAGCTATGAGATATTTGATAGAAAATGGAGTCACCCCCTAATTACAAACCAAATTCAGCTCTCAGAAGGGTACCATCAAAAGCCAATAGAATATAATGCATCATACAACTCAAAACAATGCAATTAAAACAAAATAAAGCTAAAACAATGAGCAGAACAAGTTGACACTATGCTCAAAGCTCCAGATTTTTATTTCAACTTTGAATTAGTCCTCAGATTAGATAGAATTTAGAAACGTGTACCTGAATACAACAATATAGAATAAAAAATTTAGCTTGAGACTAGGAGGAAACAGCAGTAGCAGAAATCAGCAATGTAACTATAATAACAACAAAGCTCAATCCCAAACTTTAAAAGATCCAAAACTCAATCCATTTCAACCCAGATGCAAGAATTTGACATTTTCAGTAGTTTTAAACTAAACAATGAAGATCAGAAAACAAAAAACCAAGCAAAATTTTGAGCAGTTTTCAACAAAGAAATGTAGGGAATTGAGTGTTATTTCAGAGTTTCAACCGGTTTTAGTTTTTTTTTAGGATTTTTAATCTCTAAAATCTGACTTGCTAATGAAGAAATGATGCCTTTATAGGCAAGTATTAGGGCATGATAGAAGGAATTCAGTATTGCACTTATATCCTTTTCAAATTTTCATTCTTGCTTAAGTATCCTTAGCTTATAACTCAGTTTTCAAATTAGTCCTAAGGCCAGCTTCTAGGAAGCTTCCCATTTTAGTTAAAAGAGATTCTCTATCTTAAATTTCCTAATTTACCCCTTAGGAACCTGTTAATTACCTCAGAATTCAGACATATGGGTTGAATTGACCCAAGCCCAAATTCTAGCATTGGGCATTTTGATTTTTAGAACCCAATTTGAGGCAGAATCCAAAATCACAATTGAACGGGCTAAAAGAAAAACCAGAAACCTTTAAGATGAAACCCAAAATCAAAAGAAAAAGAAAATGAACTAATTAATTTTAAACAATAAAAACCTAAAACAAAAATAAACTATATTTGTTAATTAATCTAATTATGCAACAGAATAAAAATTAAAACGAACACATAACAAAGAAGAAAAGAGGAGGTAGAAAAAAGATGAAAAATGAAGTTAAATGAAGAAAAAGGAAAACACGCAAGAAGAGGAAGCGAAGTTGAAAGTACCTAAAACCAAGCGAATGAAATCTTGAAAACCTTCAAAGGAATCTTCGATCTTTTGACCAAAATGTGCCTTAATCATGTGTTCTCAAGCGAAAATACACGAATAAGATCAATTTCGACCTCAAAAATTCATTAAACACATTTATTTGAGGTTTTGGGATTTTTAGGGTTCAACCTTCGATTTAAGATTCGAAGAGTTTGAGTCTGATTCAAAGGAAAAGGAATAGATATTTAGTATTGGGAGGTGAAGGGTAGTCTATGGTGTGAATTTGGGACTGGTCTGAGGGTGGCACCGCCGGCTCGAGGCGGTGGAAAACTAGGGCGGCTATAGGGTTTTTTGGGCATCTCTGAAAGAGAGTGAAATGAGAGACGGAATGGGGGGGGGGGGAACATTTT
>MU740005.1:24917-90896 GCA_026770625.1 Nicotiana glauca
ATCAACGGTCTTGATCGAAGGGCTATTAAAATGGGGTCATTTGGTCTCAGCGTGGGGCAGATCGGGTTAGGGAGGAAATTGGGATGGTTTGAACGAGTATTTGAAGGGGTAATAGGGAAGTTCAATTGGGCCTGGGGATTTATAATTGATGTGGCCCAAAATCTGATTTCTTTTACTTTTTTTTCATTTATTTCAAAAATCTTTTTCTTTTTTATCAAAATTAAAAATAAAATCTAAATTAATTCCTAACCCAAATTATACTACCAAATTAGGTTAACTAACTCTAAGTAATGATCACCACAATTAATTAAATACTAAATTAAAAGAAAAACTACAAAAATTCGAAGCTAAAAATTAAAAAATGTAAAAATGAGTTATTTTTTGTGAATTTTCTATTTTTGTAAAACACTAATTATTAATTTATCTAAAAATGTAAATTAAATTCTAAATGCAAATGCAATATATTTTTGTATTTTTATGATTTAAATAACATTAAACATATACACGAAAATGCAAACAATCAGAAAAATTCTATAATAATTCCTAAAATAACCAATAATTAAAGAAAAAAAATCTAATTTTGGGGATTTTGTAGGAGTAACACATGTAAGGCAAAAATCACGTGCTCACAACAGTGCATGGCTCAGTGGCTCGCTGATGGTGGCATTTATGCCGTGCCCTTAGGCATATTGTAGTTTATCTATTTCGGGTCCAGTCTTCGAGTCGCATTACGATTTGACCTGTAATTTAAGCATTTTTTCTGCCTACATGGGCGGATGGCGATGGCCTTTCGCTGTTCGGTCATAGAGACCTATTAATATGTGGCTCATAGGCTTGCTTAGTTAACTATTTTGGATCCGGTCTCCGAATCGGGTTACGATTCAAGCTCACCTTAATCCTCAAGTTATCAATTTTTGGATGGCGACAATGACTCTTACGCTGTTTGGTCCTAGAGACCTTTTGATGTGTGGCCTGTAGGCTTGCTTACCTCGCGACAATGGCTCTTACACTGTTTTTGCCTGTGGGTTTTTTTCCAGGCTTTATTTTCTGCTCGTTAAGGTCTTTTTGAATATTTTTGCCTGACCCATAGTTAGTTCCGGAGAACCTCGATTTCAAGTCATTATCGGCGATGTTCGAGCACCTCGGAACGTTCATTGCTTATAGGTCGAGTAGATCGATGCTCTTGCAACTTGGAGCCGACATGGTCGGAGCTCATTTTTTTCCTATTGAGGGAAGCATGTTTTAACCAGTTCTTTCTGAAGTATATTCGAAGTAAGGTCCTACGATTTTAGCGACAGTAGGGCGTTATTGATTCACGTTATTTTGGCTATATAAGACATTTTGACCGTAGTCATATGCATTTGGCTGTAGCCATTTTTGAGCCCTAATGACAATTCAGGTGTCTACACCGAGGGTATGCCCTTTCAGGATTCTTACAAATGCGACGTATAGCCTGAACTTCGGGATTTTTTATGCCTGTTGAGGTGTTACAGTTTGTCATGCCTATTGAGATCTTACCGTTTATCATGCCTTTTGAGATCTTACAGTTTATCATGCCCGTTGAGATCTTACAGTTTATGTAATTTAAAATAGATCTGGTTACGCCGAGGCTGGCCGCTAAGGGTCTTATAGTTTTGTGTTTTCCAGCGCATGTCGATTGGCGAAGAATGACAGTCTCTGAGTTATCAAATTTGTTTAAGCGTGAAGATCGATTTTTGTGAGCTCAAAGTTGCATTGTATAGGCTTTATGAGCCTAGAGTTTCGACCCTGAGGTTGTACGGGTGCTGAATTGTTGATGCTAAGTCTCCGGGTGTCTCAGGACACGTTTAGTGGAGAGGCCCCTATTGGGGATACACTTAAGATACCAACGTTTGGAGAATAAGATGTTAAAAAGATATCTTTTTATTTCTTAGTGTAGACATACAATGATTCATTGTTGTGAGCTTGGCCCGCACGGGTGCGGCTTCTCGGACCATTTGATCCGACACACAATTCCCGATCAGGGTATGATCTGCCATTTCATGGTCTTCCTGAGGGGGTGGTGTCCTTATAAGCTGATTATTGCTTCGTTGTTGGGCTGTGGAAGAAGGCCTGTGATCCTGTTTGATCATGCTGGTGGGACCCTCTTTGGGGGTATGTTGCTCCGCTAATAATCTTGCTGGCGGGACCCTCTTTGGATCTGAAGTCCGATTGAGGGAAGAGAGCGCGGCAGGCCCTGTTAAGGCTTTGGATCTCCAGGTGAAGTTAAAACTTTCGAATGCGCCGGCTGATTGTCTGCATACAAGTTAGCAAAAAAATAACGAAGGAGTGAAGTATTTCATCCTTACCGCGGGATGTGTAGGTAACCTTTTGAGGTTCGGGATGTTTACGCCATTCCAGGGTGCGAGCCCTAATACAGCCTTCTGGTGTTTTCAACCAAGATTGGTCGACGACGTGGTTTGCTTACATTTTGATCCTTCTATGGGTGAGGGAATTGGTGTCGGAAATGCGTCATATGGTGAAGGATTTTCTCTCGTTGCGTATTTCTTTCTGTCGACTTATTTTATTTTTTCCCTTTGCAAGGAGTTCCTTGGTTTAGGAAAAATGAGGCCAACGCTGTCTCCGGGTGGTGTGCTGGTGGTCGTCTAAATAAGACGTCCGTGCTTTGTGCCTCCTCCAATGGTATAGAGCTCGACGTCCTAATCCGAGCTCATACGGGCCATGTTAAGAGGATGGCCTTTATGGCAATTCATCATTAGGAATTTGGCAGGGATTCGGGATACAAGAGTGATTCAGTCCGTTAGCCCGGACTGCTACATTGAATTTGTTTCGGCACCGTTATTGTATGTGATTGAACCACCTGAATTCACGAACACATGTTTTATTTGAAATAGATGAAATGAGGGAGAGGGTTATCAATGCGTTAGTTTGATGCCAAGGCGAAGTATCGATGTCCTTTTCCTTGGATGTAAGGGTGTCCTCTGGAACACTTCCCTAGACCCATCTTTTCTTGACGGTGAACATTTTCACTTTCCATTTTATGAGTCCACGGAGGGTGTCGCCACTCCTTCACTATCGTGGTAATAAGTCATGGCAATAAGTTGTGGCTTGTTCACTTCCTCCTTCCCGGTTGCCTTTCCTCCTTAGGGCTGGACTCGAGTCTGACCGCTCGTCGATATTTGGTGGTGATTTTTATCGAGTAGCATGACTGTCATCCTTCTGTGCTGGTGTCTTTTTTCAACCTCGTGGCCGTACGCTCTCTGCAGTTCCCGTGCTGGTTTGCGGTTCTTTTAAAGGGGTCTTAGTCGAATAGGACCGAATCGTTTGGCGTCCCTAGTTTCGCTTATGGTGATCACGATGTTTTGTATAACAATGCTAAAATCGTACTCAGCTGGACGGGGTTCCCCTGCCATCCATGCCTTGTTGAATCTGGTCCTACTGGAGATTTCTTGAGGGTGTTGTTGTTGGGCTATTTCCCTATTGTTGCGAGGTAGGTTGCATTTTGTGCCATTCTTCCCATACGTGGTATGGGTGGTACCTCCACCTATTTGTCATTAGTTTCTTTGTTGAGAGTCTGCTTGGACGTACCGAGCCCAAAGAAGTTTCACAGGCAGTTGTCCACAGCCCTGCTCCGTGGCTGGTGCCGGATGGGGGTATCTGGCCAAGTCTCGACTGGGTATCTAATCAGGTTTCATCTAAAATGTCCTATAGTTGTTGGGCATGCTTCGTTTGAGCTTCGGGTGAAAGCCTATGTTGTCCAATTGTCCAAAATCGGGAGCGATCTCATTCGTTCTATCAGGGAATGGGGTGCGGCTTCCCACGGTGTTTCACTCTCTCTTTGTTTGGCTTCAGTCGTGTCGGGCTCTTTCTCTGCTACTTTGACGGCATCGGTGTGTGCTCCTACGGAGGGATTTGCTGATATGGCAAGCGAGTTTGTGAAGTCAGGAACTAGGCTGCGGCGCTGCGTCGAGGTTTCTTTCGAGAGTTGTTTCCTCGAACTTCCTCAACGAGACGAAATCACACTCATCATTTTGGAGGTTGCTGCCTTTGAATGAGTGCGTGTAAGGGGTGGTGCGCTCGCAGGGATCCAAGGTCCTATTGCACCTGGGGAGTTTCGACGTTCCGAGTTTCTGTGAAGAGAGTTCCGAGACCGCTTCCTCAGGAGACAATTTTTGAATGAACTTCCACGAACCTGACTCAATCCTTTCGAAGAGATCTCCAAGCATCCTCGCTGCGGCGGGGTTGGTTACTGATCCATTGTTGCTTGATCTCTCGCGTACTCATTCATCGTAGGGAGATTTTTCCGGCGCTACTGCGCTGGGAGTCTCCGAGTGACTTTGAAGCTGAGCGATAGCCAACTGCCGTGCCTGCAACATTTCAAAAATAACATGAAGACTAACTTCCTGTTCTTCCCGAGCCAGGGTTTTTTGAGCTTCCTGTTGGTTAATATGTTATATGCTACCACCGGTGCACAAGGCTTCATCGACTTGATGTGCGTCCTGTGAATCTACATCCGCTAGAATCGGTCCGGGAGTGGTGTCAGGATTCTGTGGAGGTGCTCTAGCGGCCGGGCCAACCACACTATTTCCCCATGGTTTTTGAGGTTGTCATTCTCGATTCCGTTTACTAAGCCAGACATTGTAACCTGAAATCAAAGAATATTGGACAAGAAAAGTGTAAAAGATAATGTGTGTCTGTGTGATGAAACTAGCAAGAAAATAATCACGATTATTTTTAGCCCCACGGTGAGCGTCAAACTGTTTACCGTGAAAATGGTAATAACAATTAAATTTGTAAATGGGATTCTAAAAGTACATGATCTATTCCCGAGCTAGTTGTTAGAGCGGTTGATGCTAATAATATTAGGTTTAATGATAAAGTGCGAGCTAAAACGAGGCAGTACTCAAACCGAAGGGCCTAATGCCCGGTTGCAAGGCTGATCGATGGGGATCTCGGGGTCCAGGTTCGGGTCGTGATCGAGGTATTGAGGGTATCTGGGAGTGGGATAAAACTTAAGGATGCGATTGAGCAGGGCTCTTTATGGACAATATTGAGCAACATGATGAAGAACATGTAAGAGGACGATATATTAAAGTGGCCTCGGGCTAGTGAGAGAAAACAGGTTAGAAAGAAAAGAGAGAGAGAGAGAGAGAAATATATTATTGCACTTGGGGAGAAATCACATCAGTCTCTTACAAGGTAGGATGAGTCCCTTTCATATTGGAGGGGGGACTCGGTTACAGGTATGTGGAGACTAATTACGAAGTACGGAGATGTGATGGCTCGACGTGATGTCTCAAATAGGCTCCGGGTAGGTCGGCCCTGTCAGTCTTAGCCGTGTGCCTTGGAAGCCCCCTCCACTGTCCTGGCTTCGGTATCCATTTCCTATAATTCGGGCTTTGACGAGCCTCGAGGTCGGGAGCTCAGTTGTGGCTTCCTGACCTTGGGGGGTCCCGAGACATGCTTCTGAAATGACTTCACAACAAGAAATCAAGCTTTTTGATTTTGCCGCATACAAACATGATGGACCTACTCCATTATTCAAAATTCCATTCATATCCCGATATCAAAATCTCACTATCGAACCAAAAACTTCAAAAATTTGACTTTTGGTATTTCAAGCATAATTCAGCTACGGACATCCAACACACAATCCAAACACGCCTTTAAGCCCGAAATCACCCAACGGAGTTAATGGAACCACCAAAATTCCATTCCAAGGTCATATTTACACTACTCCATCTATAGTCCAAATTCTAAAGCTAAAGCTCTCATTTAGGTACTAAGTGTCCCAAAACAATCTGAAGCTCCAACGAATCCTCCCGACAATTTACAATAGCAGAAATAAACACGGGGAAAGAAATTAATTGGGGATCAGGGCGTTAATTCTTAAAAATGACCGGCCGAGTTGTTACATCCTCCCCCTCTTAAAACATTTGTTCATTCTCGAATGAGCATAGAGACATACCTGAAGTAGTGAAAAGATGAGGGTAGCGTGTGCGCATATCTTGCTCGGTCTCCCAGGTCGCCTCCTCAACCGGCTGACCCCGCAACTGAACCTTGATGGATACAATATCCTTTGACCTCAGCTTCTGAACCTGCCTGTCTAATATCGCCACTGGCTTCTCAACATAAGATTGATCGTTGTCCAACTAGACTGAACTGAAATCCAACATGTGCGACGGATCACCATGATACCTCTAGAGAATCGAAGCATAAAATACCGAATGAACTCCTGCCAAGTTGGGAGGTAAGGCAAGCTCATAAGCAACCTCCCTAACACGCCTCAGTATCTTAAAAGGACCAATAAACCTCAGAACCAATTTCCCCTTCTTTCCAAATCTCATAACGCTCTTCATAGGCGAGACCCGAAGCAAGACCCACTCTCCGACCATATATGAAACATAATGAACATGTCCGCATAATTCTTATTTCTGGACTAGGCTATGCGAAGTCTATCCTGAATCACCTTAACCTTCTCCAACGCATCCTAATCCAAGTCTGTTCCCAATAATCTAGTCTTACCCGGCTCAAACCACCGGGGATCTACACCGCCTACCATACAAAGACTCATACACTGCCATTTGAATGTTGGACTGATAACTGTTGTTGTAGGCAAACTCCTCCAATGGTAAGAACTGATCCCAAGAACCTCCAAACTCCATCACACTCGCACAGAGTGTATCCTCAATAATATAAATTGTGCGTTCAAAATGTCCATCTGTTTAGGGGTAAAATGATGTACTCAACTCCACCCGAGTACCCCACTCATGTTGTATGACCCTCCAGAACCGTGATATGAACTGAGAACCTCTATATGAAATGATGGAAATTGGAATACTATGTCGATGAACAATCTCTCGGATATAAATCTGTGCCAACCGCTCCGAAGAATATGTAGTAGACACAGGAATGAAATGTGCAGACTTGGTCAGCCGATCCATAATCACCCAAATGGCATTGAACTTTCTTAAAGTCTGTGGGAGTCTAACTACGAAGTCCATGGTGATCTGCTCCCACTTCCACTCCAGAATCTCTATCTACTGAAGCAACCCTCCCGGTCTCCGGTGCTCATACTTCACCTGTTGACAATTGAGGCACCGAGCAACAAACCCAATTATATCTTTCTTCATCTGCCTCTACCAATAGTGCTATCTCAAATCCTTGTATATATTCACGGCACCGGAATGGATAAAATATCATGAACTATGGGTCTACTCTAGAATCAATTCTCAAAGCCCATTAATATTGGGTAAACAAACCCGACCCTACATCCTCAATACCCCCATCATCACTAATAGTCATATATATGGCATCGCCATGCAGGACCTTGTTCTTGAGGACAAGCAAATGAGGGTCATCAAACTGACGATCCTAGATACGATCAAACAAGGAAGACCGAGAAACCACACAAGCAAGTATGTGACTGGGCTACGAAAGATCCAATCTCATAAACTCGCTGGCTAAGGCCTGAACATCCATCGCCATGGGCCTCTCCGCTGCTGGTAAATAAGACAAACTCCTCAAAATCTCTGGTCGGCAACTCAAAGCATCAACCACCACATTGTCCTTTCTCGGGTGGTACAAAATAGTGATATCATAGTCCTTCAGTAGCTCTAACCACCTCCTATAGCGCAAATTAAGGTCCTTCTACTTGAACATGTGCTGCAAACTCTAGGGATCAGTATGGATCTCACAAGGAACACCGTACAAATAATGACACCTGATCTTCAGGGCGTGAACAATAGCAGCTAGCTTGAGATCACGAACAAGATAATTCTTGTCATGTAGCTTTAACTATCTGGATGCGTAGGCAATCACCCCATTGTCCTGCATCAATACCGCTCCAAAGACAATCCTTGAGGAATCACAATAGACAGTATAAGACCCCGAACCTATAGGCAATATCAAAACTTGGGCTATAGTCAAAGCTGTATTAAGCCTCTGAAAAGTCTCCTTACTCTCTTCCGTCCACTGGAATGGAGTACCCTTCTGGGTCTGTTTGGTCATAGGTGCTACAATAGATGAAATCCCTCAACAAATCGATGGTAATAACCCGCCAAACGAAGAAAACTACGGATCTTTGTAGCTAAGAATTGTCTAGGCCAACTCTGTACTGCTTCCACTTTCTTCGGATCCAGCTTTATCCCCTCACTCGACACCACATGACCCAAGAATACCACGAAATCCAACCAAAACTCACATTTTGAGAATTTTGCATATAACTTCTTTTCTCTCAAAGTCTGAAGCACTGTCCTCAGGTGCTGCTTATGATCTTCCTGACTTCAGGAGAATACCAAAATATCATCAATAAAGACAGTGATGAATGGGTCAAGATATGGCCGAAACACACTGTAAATCAAATGCATGAATGATGTTGGGTCATTGGTCTACCCAAATGACATAGCAAGGAACTCGTAATGACCATACCGAGTCCTGAAAGCAGTCTTCGAGATATCTGGCTCCCGAATCTTTAACTGATTGTAACCTAAACACAAGTCAATCTTAGAAAACAATCGTGCACCATGTAGCTGGTCAAACAAGTCATCGATACGAGGCAAGGATAATGGTTCTTCATTGTAACTTTGTTCAACTGGTGATAACCAATGCACATACGCATAGAACCATTTTTTCCTTCACAAACAAGATAGGACCACCCCAAGGTGATACACAGGGTCGAATATAACCCTTATCAAGCAATTCATCTAACTGATCCTTCAACTCTTCCAACTCAGTAGGGTCCATACGATACGAAGAAATAGAAATAGGCTGAGTGCCCGACAACAAATCAATGCCAAAATCAATATCTCTATCGGGCGGCATGCTCGGAAGATCGGCTGGAAACACATCAGAGAAATCCCGTACTACTGGGACTGAATCAACTGTAGTGGTATCAATACTGACATATCTCACATAAGCTTGATACGCATCACACCCCTTCTCAACTATTCGCTGAGCCTCAAGGAAAGAAATAACTCTACTAGGAGTGTGATCTAAAGTACCCCTTCACTCAACTCGCGGTACACCTAGCATAGCCAGCGTCATGGTTTTTGTGTGACAATTAAGAATAGCATAATGGGTTGACAATTAGTCCATGCCCAAGATATTATCAAAATCTACCATGTTGAGCAATAGTAAATTGACTCTGGTCTCAAAACCACTAAGAGCAACCAAACACAATCGATAAACGCACTCCACAACAAAAGAATCTACTACAGGAGTAGAACCATAAATAGGGGAACTCAAAGAATTCCAAGATACACCCAAAAATATGTAGAGCCTGGATCGAATAAAACTGATGCATCTCTATGACAAACCATGACAAATTTGTGATGACAGAATCGGAGGCGATAGCCTCGGTACAGACAGGAATGGCATAATATCTAGCTTGGCCTCCCTCTCTAAGTAGAACTCGACCTCCTACACCTCCACCTCTAGCTGGTAGAGCAGGGAGGTAGCAACTGGTGCTGTGATCATAGCATGAGAACTCTGCGGAGCGCGCTATTTCTGAGAAGTCTGTAGAGGCGTACCCCTCCTATGTCCAGGGCAATCTCTCACCATATGTAATGTGTCACCATACTCAAAACAAGCTTTGGGAGGATGTGGCAGTTATGACTGGCTCGGGCCAGGTCTGCTGGACTGACCAATGAAAGTACCATGAGTATGAGGCGTACTAGAGGTGCATAATAAGGCTCCTAACATCTAGCACGAGCTGGAATACCACTCGATGCTCGAAGAGCTGAATAAATAGGGTGACTCACATAACCCCTACCATGATGAGCTGTAGCTGAAGCACGGGTACCAGAATAATGGCCTGACTATCGAGACCTCTTAGCCTCCCTCTCCTCGCTTTCCCGAGCATGCATGCCCTCCACTCTCCTATCAGTGCTCACCGCCTGCTGATAAGAAATATCTATCTCCAACTCACGAGCCATATTAGACCTGATGCTGGGAATGAGCCTCTCAATAAATGGAGAACTCTCGCGAACAGTAAAAACCAAGGCTGGTGCATGCCTAGCTAAGTTAGTGAAGCAGATAGCATACTCTGAGATAGTCATAATGCCCTAGAAAAAATGCTCAAACTCTGCATGCCATGCTTCCCTGAGGATATGAGGAATTGTTGGCCCAAGAATAGGTGATGTTTTGAAGATTGACAAAAGAACTCAAACATAGACCAGGTCCATCTTGTGAAGCACAGTCATGATGAACCTAACATGTGAGATACACGCGAAGGAGATGAATCTAACTGATCAAGAAGCAATATCTCCTCATCTTATAAAAATTGTATATTGGATAAGGAGAGAAAGACTCCTTACATAAAGAAAATACAGTTTAGGAATAAGATAGTGTTAGAGTTTGAGATCGCCATGAACTCTTCTACAATAGAAGTGTAGTAATTGAATCCCATTCAAACTTTGATTACTAACCTATTAAATATCAGTGTTGTTCTCTTTTACAAGCAACACACATAAGCATAAGTTAAACTTAAATTGAGAGCAAAAGAGCAAGGAGATTTTTCCAGCAATTTATGTATGATTTGAATGTGCAATCCTGAAGCTACTTGAACGAGATAGAAAAACTAGTTCCAAGTATCTATCTTTTATTCTAGTTCAATTATAGTAGGTGATTTTACATTGTACCTTTCATCTTTCATATAAGCAATTGTATTAGGTACCTAGAGTGTTCAAGTTCGAGTTAACTTGAAATTATCGCAACAGTTGAGGCTGTGTGCCACAACGGGATTAGAGTTAATCCTTTTGTTTACAAAGAGTTTTATAAATTCTACTTTGGCTCAGTGATTTTAGTGGAAGTTTGGGAAAATCATACTGAGTAGTAGGTCGTGGTTTTTTCACATTTTGAGCCAGGTGTTTTCCATATAAAAATCTTTGTGTTGTTAATTTTTGGTATTTATTATTCTGCAAACAGTAATAGTTGGAACACCTAGAAGAACCATGTCCTTCTATAGTTCAGTTAAGAAAAAATTGGGTACCACACAAATCACTCCCCCTCTTGTATGGTATTGACACTTAAAACATCAATTGGTATCAAAGCGGGTTATCCTTGAAGAGGTTAACACCTTAGGAAAAGATCAAGATGAGTGCACCACCTGGAAACTAGGAAGGGCAATCCACTGCTAAGCCTCCACTCTTTAATGGTCAGTACTATTTTTTGGTCGAAGAACATGATGAGAGATCATATCATAGGAGAAGACTATGAACTCGGGGACATAGTCATTGATAGTCCCCTGGTGACTACAAAGAGGAATGCTGAAGGAGTGGATGTGCCAAAGACAAAAGCTGATTGCAGTGTTGAAGACTTGAAGAAATGGAAGAAGAATGCCAAGGCCAAAGAAATGGCTTGTGTGTGGACTAGGTCCAGACGAGTACAACGGTATTCAAAGCTACACCACTGCTAAGGAGATATGGGACACTTTACAAGTGGCTCATGAAGGAACTCCTCAAGTAAAGAGATCAAGAGGAACACTACTATATTCTTATGAGAATTTCACTATGAATGAAGGAGAAACTATCCAGGAGATGTACGCAAAGTTCAAAATACTAACAAATGAACTTAAATCTATTAGTAGAATTATCCTTGAAGAAGACAAGGTTGAGAAGATCCCGACAAGGGTCCTACCAGTGACTTGGGAAAGCAAAATCGTTGCTATTTAGGAATCAAAAAACATTGCTACTCTCAAGTTGGGTGAACTGATTGGAAACCTCACTACCTATGAACTGAGAAGGCAAACCATAAAAATTGATACACCCAAGAAGGAAAGGAGTCTGGATCTCAGAATAGCTGAAGGTGAAGATCTGGAGGATGATGAAATGGCCATGATCATAAGGGATTTCAAAAAGTACCTAATGAGAGGAAAGGGTTCTTCAAGAGGTAAAACCTTCAACAAACCAAGGGCTCCTGAGAAACAGACCAACGATGGATGCTACAAATGTAGCAAGACTGATCACATAATCAAGAACTGTCTTCAGTGGGAAATTGAATAGAAGAAGGAAAGGGCTGAACGAAGGAACATGAAGACGGAACAGGTTCAACCCAAAAGGAACAAAGGAGCAACAAAGGCTATGGTTGCTACTTGGGGAGAAAAATCTGATGAGGATTTAGATGATGAAGCTGGAGATGAACAAACACTTATGGCCATCGGATAATCAGATAATGAATAAGAGGTAAGTATCCTTCATCTCAAAGACAAAATTAAATTTATGTCTAAAGAAATGTTGTCTGAACTATTACTGGACTTCATCGATGAGTCTGGAGTAATTAACAATGAGAAGGAAGAGTTGTCTAGGCAGCGTGTAATCTTAAAAGCCAAGTGCAAAAATCTAGAATCTGGGGCTAATGAGAGTGACAACAAAAATATGAGTTGAAGAACAAGGTTCTTGAACTTGATACCAATGTCCTAGAACTTAGTTCTAAAAATTTAAAACTAAAATTAGGAACAGGTAAGAAGAAAGTTGATCACACACATCTCACCTTAGAAGAAAACCTAGGAAAAATGAAGGATGAATTGTATAGGAAAGATGAGCAGATAAGAGTCTTAAAAGAACACCTAGAGAAGGTAAAGCATAAAGTAGATGGAACTTGCAAATAGAATAAGGCTTTTGATGCACTGTCCTGGCTACAAGAATATCACAATAGCAACAAGAGAGGACTTATCTATGGAGAACAAGCACCTAAGTGGGACCCCAAAAGAAAGTACCTCACTCTTCCTGAAAACAAAATCTGCACACACTGTGGCAAGACATGTCATTATAAAAATGAATGTAATGCAAAAGAAAAGGCTAGTCAAAAAAACAAAGCCTTTGTTCAAGAGAAAAATAGGCTACCTGGTGGGCTAAAAGGAATTTGATTTATCCCTTTGCCTATAAAAATGGACCCAAACTAATTTGGGTTCCTAGGTCTAACCCCTGATTTCTTTTTGCAGGTCAAAGTGAAGGGAAGTAGCCAAATATGGTACATGGATAGTGGCTGCTCAAGACATATGACTAGAAGCAAGAACCAGTTCCTTTCACTTAAGGACTTAAAAGGAGGTAATGTCTCCTTTGGTGTTTGGAAGGAAGTTGAGATTATTGGGGTTGGAAAAGTAGGTAAGACAGACTCACACTCCATTCAGAATGTCTACTTCATAGATGGCTTGAAATATAGCCTAATTAGTATATCACAACTGTGTGACAGAGGTAACCTTGTAGCATTTACCTCTACCAAATGCTTTGTGATTAACCCTACCACTGACAATATTTTTTTGAAGGGAAAAAGTGTTAATAATATTTACATTGTAGATTTTGTCTACTCTTTCAGAAACTGAACTCAGTTGGTTGAGTGTGTTGGACAATGATCCCCTCCCGTGGCACAAACACTTGGTCATGCAAGTCTGAATCAACTCAACAAATTAATCTCCAAGTATTTGGTGATCGGGTTACCTAACATCAAGTTCAAGGAAGACAAAGTTTGTGAGGCCTGTGCTAGGGGAAAGCAGGTAAGACCATCCTTTAAAAGAAAGAAAATGGCAAGCACAACTAGGACGTTGGAACTGGTTCATATCGATCTCTGTGGTCCAATGAGAACATTGAGTAGAGGTGGTAAGAAAGACTCAGAAACAACTAGGTAATCAACTTGCATCTATCAGGTTTGATCATGGAACTAAATTTGAAAATGCTAAGTTTGCTGAATTTTGTGATAAGCATGGTATAGATCATAAGTTCTTTGCCCCTAGGACTCCTCAACAAAATGGATTAGTTGAAAGAAAGAACAAGACTCTTGAAGATATGGCTAGTACTATGCTTCTTTCTAGTAAACTGCCCCATAGCTTCTGGGCAGAGGCAGTAAACATTGCAGGTTATATCATAAATAGATACATGACTAGACCTCTTGTAGAGAAGACTCCATATGAGTTACTTAAAGGGAGAAAACCAAATATATCCCATCTTAGGGCATTTAGATGCAAGTGCTTTATGCACAACAATGGAAAGGACTTCGTAGGTAGGTTTGATCCCAGAAGTGATGAGGGAGTATTCTTGGGATATTCTTCACATAGCAAAAAAAATGTTCAATAAAAAAGCTTTGTATGTAGAAGAAAGTGTACATGTAGTGTTTGATAAAACTAACATTCTTTCTGAGAGATAGGAACATGCAGATAAAGCTATTGGGCTGGTAAAAGATTTGAGTGAAGTCTCAGTTCAAGCTAAAGTGGCACCAAAAGAATGAACAGGTGAAGGAACATGTTCTTCCATCCAGGACAACCTGACAAGGGGAACTAATCAAAGGGGAACTAAAACCAATCCCCTAAAAGAACCTGTTCATGACCTGTTTCTCAGCAATTAACATGGGAGAAACATCAAACGGAAGTCAGTTGGTGGTGAAACCTCACAAGTATCAAAGTTCTCATCCTATTAAGAACATAATTACTAATCCAATCTCTGGAGTCAAAACTAGATCACAATTAAAGAATCTGTGTGATTTTGATTCTTTCCTATCTCTAATTAAACCTAAAAAATATTATTGAGGCTTTGCAGGATGCAGATTGCATAAATGCAATACAAGATGAACTCAATCAGTTCGAGAGAAGTCAAGTTTGGCATCTACTTCCAAGATCTAATGACAGATTAATAATTGGCACAAAATTGGTCTTGAGAAACAAACTTAACGAAGATAGAACATTTACAAGAAACAAGGCAAGACTGGTGGTCCAAGGTTACAACCAAGGGGAGGGTAAAGATTATGATGAGAATTTTGCTCTAGTTGCAAGACTAGAGGCAATAATATTCCTCATAGCATTTGTAGCACGCATGGAATTCACTCTTCATCAGATAGATGTCAAAAGTTTCTTCCTGAATGGCTACCTAAAAGAAGAAATATTTGTTAAACAACCTCCAGGGTTTGAGAGCAAGGAATGTCCTGAGCATGTGTAAAAATTAGACAAGGCTCTCTATGGACTCAAGCAGGCTCATAGAGCGTGGCATGAACGATTGTCCAAATTCTTGCTTGAACATGGCTACAAAAGAGGTAAAATTGATAGTACTCTATTCTTGAGGGAAAAAGAAAAGGATCTTCTTGTGGTACAAATATATGTTGATGACATAATTTTTTGGCAACCACTGACAAACTAAGTAAGAATTTTGCCAAATTAATGGGGAGCGAGTTTGAAATGAGTATGATGGGTGTGCTTATCTTTTTCATAGGCTGATAGATCAAACAAAGCCCAAATGAAACCATGATCCATCAGCAGAAATATGCAAAGGAGCTGATCAAAAGTTTAAAAAATGGATGAATCAAAGGAAATAGACACCCCTATTCAACTGCCAGTAAATTAGACATAGATGAACCTAGTTCATCTGTTGATCAGAAGTTGTATAGGGGTATGATTGGTTAACTTTTGTATCTTACTGCCAACAGACCTAACATAATTTTTAGTGTAGGGCTTTGTGCTTGCTTCCAGGCTAATCCAAAGGAATCTCACTTGACTGTTGTCAAGAGAATACTTAGATCTTTGAAAGGAACTACTGATCTTTGTCTTTGGTACCCTAAAGGTAGTAATTTCAATCTAGTAGGGTATGCTAATGCTGATTATGCAGGTTTCCCTGTGGATAAGAAAAGCACCTCAGGTATGGCTCTTTTTCTTTGTTCATGTCTTGTATCATGGGCCACTAAAAAGCAAAATTTAGTGGCCTTATCCACTACTGAGGCTGAATATGTTGTTGCTGCCTCTTGTTGTACTTAATTACTGTGGATCAAACAACAGATGGTAGATTTTGGCATTGAAGTTGGTTGCATTCCCATCTTTTGTGATAACACTAGTGCTATAAGTATGACAAAGAACCATATTCATCATAAGAGGACTAAGCACATAAATGTTAGACGCCACTTATTAAGAGATAACTATTAGAAAAGATTGATATCCGTAGAATTTTGTGCTACTGATAAACAAATTGATGACATCTTCACTAAAGTACTAAGCAGAGATAAATTTGAGAGGAACAAGTTGAATTAGTGATGATTAAGATCACCTAATAGGACCAGCTCAGAATTCACAATGAAAAAATAATGAAAACAAAATTGAAAAAAATTATTTTTGGCTAGGAAATCTGAACTTGTGAATATCTAGATTAATTTTTACTTAGCTTCTTACTGTAATTAGTATACTCCTGTGACGTGTTAATATGACTCACTGATCTCTTACAAAATTTTCTCTATTGTGGTAAATTGATGGATGTTCAAGAGAATTCTAAATGAAGAACCTGGTTCATCAATATGGGTTCATCTGAAATCTAATTTATGTTTTCTATACTCTACACAATTAGAAATATAAATATTTATATCATAATAAGAAGTCCTACAATTGTTCAATTCCTTAGAAAATTCTATCTTTTAGCTTTGAACCAGTTCCGTCAGCATTATAACTCTAAACCACAAAATTGCCTATAATCTAGGGAAGCTTCACCGATCATTCAAACCTAAAATTTTAGGATGATTGGACCTAATTGACCACTGCTAAAGTTGTAGTTATACATTAAATGTGCATTTTTCTTTAAATACACATCATTACCTTCTGCCATCTCTATAATTCTAAACCGTCAAAAATCCCTCTTCACTTTCACTTGCCTTCTTCTCCAAAATTCTAACTCACAAATTTTGTCAAGAAACCAACTATCATGACCAACCCACAAGACAATTCTGAAACTCCTACACCACCCACTCCCTCTAATTCATCTACACCTCCTCCACCTAGTACATCTCCCAAACCCAGGCTGAGAAGGGTGAAAATGCTTGCTCGGAAAATAGTAGCATTAGGGGCTCTCAAAAAGAAATTAAATGAGAAATTAAAGGCCAGCCAGGTCCAGGACCCTGACTCCAACTCTGATTCTGAGTCATACAAATCTGCTAGTGAGGGGGAAGGACCTGGGTCTTCTGACTATGAAAAGACTTGAGAATCCCCTTCTAAGGAAAGTTCTTCTTTATCTGAAAATCTAGAAACTAGGTTTGTTCTGGTTGGCCTATCAGGGATGTAGAATTACTTGAGTTACGAAGGAGTGGAGGTAAAAAGAAATCTGAAAAAGAAAAAGAGAGAGAGGGTGCATGTGGTGAATAGAGAGGAAATAGGAAAAGAGTGGTTGATCATTCACCCACTGCTGATTTGTCTGTGCCTACTATCTGTGGGGTTGAACAAGAAAAGGTAGAAGAGAGTGGCAAGAAGTTAGGGGAAAGTGGTTTTGGTGAAGCTGCTAAATAGTTAGTTAATCTAAGCACACAAGGAGATGAACGTGGTTGATCTACTGAAGAGACCCTAGCAGACCTGTTAAAAAATGTTGGGGCAAGTTATGATCCAAAGAAATGAAGAACTCCCACACCAAAATCCCCCAGTGCTCCTAAATCCTCAGAGAAAATAAAGGCTTCATCCCCAACAATTACTGAAATTTCATTACCAAAGGGAAGAGCTACAAGAAGCAGAGTGAGAATGATCTCTAAAAGTCTCTAGCTGAGAGTAAAAAGAAAAACCTGGCTAAAGGAAAAGGGAATATTGCAGAGTCCTCATAAGCTATGGAGGTTGAGGAGGTGGAACATGTCCATCAGGAGGAAGTTCAAACAGTGGGGGTTCAGACCCCCAAGCCCAAAACACCCAAAAAGCCCAAGACTTCTTCCAAGAAGTCTTCCTCTGTGTTTGAGGCTGTTGAACCCTTATTAGCCAAGAGGACAAGGTCTGCAGTGAAAAGTAAACGAGTAAGAATTTTTTAAGATGAGGAATGTAGTGGAGAAGAAGTAGAAGATGATTCTGATGGTGAACAAGACAAGGTTGCCATGTTTGGCAAAACAAAGATTTTGAAAGGTAGACTGCTGAAAGACCTGGTGGAACCAGGTATGATGAGACTAGTGGATGCCTTAGCTGCTCAGGGGTGGAAGGACATAGTCCTTCAAATGGATGGTAGGTTAGCGAGGAATGAGATCATTGAGTTCATGGCAAATGCAGAGGTTAAGAATTGCAAGGTTAGTAGCCTAGTGAAACGAGTTTTAGTATTTTTTTGATGCAGAAAAACTTGGAGAGATCCTTGATATGCCCTCTAAAAGGTTTGATTACTATACAAGGCAAATGTGGCCTTGACTAGACTCCCTTCCTACTGCCCTTGACATTACCAGGAGGTTCTGTGATGTTGAAGATGTAAATAACGCTAGGGTTGTTCAAAAAAGTGAAATGAGGCCTCAGCACAAGGTCTTGTTTGAATTTTTCAATAAGTGCCTATTGCCTAGATAGGAGAGAAGGCATATTGCAAATTATGTGGACCTAGTTCTTATGGAGTGCCTAGAAATTGGAAGGAAAATTAATTGGCATGCCTTTATCATCAAGCTGTTGGACAGGGTCATCAATGGCTCTAAGGCTCATGCTACCCTCTATGGCTTTATTCTAACAATGATTATGGATAGGTACAATGTGCCTCTGAAGAAATGGAAATGGCCTCAAGCAAGGATCACTTTGGCATTAACACTCTGATTGCTTGTGACTACTTAGTTAGTGCCATCCCAAATGAACCTGGTTCATTCAAGAAGACTCCTATCAATAGTAAAGTCAGGGCTCTTATTCAGGAATGTAAAGCCAAGGATGCTGAGATAGCTAGGCTCAAGGCTCGCATGGTAGAGGTGGAATCTGAGAGGGATGCTCTTAGAACTGAGCTTACAAAAGAAAAGGAGAAGAATGATGGCATTCTTCATAATATGCTGAATCTTCTCCAAGCCCAAAACTAGCTCCCCCAATCCTTAGGAATTCTAGCTTTTATCTCCTGAACCTGTCTAGTACCTTCAGTGACCCAAATTCGGGATTTTTCTATCTTTTTTGCTCATGTTTAATTGTTTTTTACTTTCTGGTTTTGGATTGTAGGGCAGCTTATCGGGCGGATTGGGAGGTTATGTACTCTTAACGGTTTGGCTTATTGTTTATTGGATTTTAATTATTAATCCGCTAGCCACCGGATAAGATATCAGACGGTTTGGTATCAGTTTAGCTCTTATTGGACGGTTATCAGGTGGTTTATTAGCCTAATTCAATCAAAATAAAATAAAATTTTGTCTCTGTATGTTTAAATAGGTGGTCGACGTACTAAGGGGGACAAAGCTGAAGAGATAACATGATGGGTAAATCACATGTTTATGCACATTGGCCTTAGTCCATGTGAAAGATTTTCAATTGGCCGTTGTTAAAACAAATGTTTGTCATGCGTAGAATTCTAGGATGCCTTAAAACCCAAGCAAAGTTGATGAAGCATGGTGTAATTGTTATCGTATTTCAGACAATAAATTATATCTTTTGTCACAGTTAGTTGACTCTTTTTATTTGGCTTTCTTTTACTCTGTTGATAGAGTACTGGGGGAAGAAAAGTTTTTGATTATTTAATATATATATATATATATATATATATATATATATATATATATATAACGGGTTAATAGATTGTCCATTAACAAAATTGAATAATTCGCCCCCAAACCAATAAGTCGTTAATAAAAAATTTCAATCCATTCCCCATTTGTTAAACCATAAACCCGATACCAATAAGCCATTAAACTTTGATTTCGGCTCGGTTTTCGATTTTGGTTCGATTTTGAACATCCCTAGTGGATTGTGGTAACAACATATCCTTTATCAGTGATATCTACTATTTTTGCGCTTGTTCAATGTTAATCTTTCCTTGATAGTTTAAATATGTTTGCTTGATTACTAATGATTAAACCATGATTGCACTTGAAGTTGCCCAAGTAGCCATGATTACTTACTAAAATATGGGACTCACACTTTACATGAAACTTTTTGATGATGCCAAAAAAGGGAAGAAATTGTGCTTTACACATTCCGAATAAGTGATATTTATAGCCTAATTAACCTGGTCCTTGATGATGAGTAAATTTTCTACACTTTGTATTGATGGTTTAGCTGCATTCTTATAGGATCCAAGTAGGTTAAAAGCACAGAGTTTTTCATCATAAAAAAGAGGGAATTTGTTGGCCCAATAACAGGTGAAGTTTTGAAGATTGACAAAAGAACTCAGACATGGACCAGGTCCATCTTGTGAAGCGCAGTCATGATCAACCTGTACATGTGAGATGCACATGAAGGAGATAAATCTAACTGATCAAGAAACAAGATCTCCTGATCTGATCGAAAAGGTTGCATATTGGATAAGAAGTGAAAGACTCCTTACATGAAGAGAACACAATTTAGGAAGAAGATAGTGCTAGAGTTTGAGATCACTATGAACTCTTCTACGATAGAAGAGTAGCAATTGAATCCCAGTCAAACTCTGAGTACTAACCTATTAAATGTCAGTGTTGTTCTCTTTTATAGGCAACACACATAAGCAGAAGTTAAACTTAAATTGAGAGAAAAAGAGCAAGGCGATTTTGCAAGCAATTTATGTGTGATTTGAGTGTGCAATCCTATAGCTACTTGAACGAGATAGAAGAATCCAAGTTTCTATCTTTTATTCTAGTTCAATTGTAGTAGGTGATTTTACATTGTAACTTTCAACTTTCATAGAAGCAATTGTATTATGTACCTAGAGTGTTCAAGTTAGAGTTAAATTGAAATTGTTGCAACAGTTGATGTTGTGTGCCACAATGGGATTAGAGTTAATCCTTAGGTTTATAAAGATTTTTGTAAATGTTGTTTTGGCTCAGTGATTTTAGTGGAAGTTTGGGAAAATCCTACTGAGTAGTAGGTCATAGTTTTCTCACCTTTTGAGCCAGTATTTTCCACGTAAAAATCTTTTTGTTCGTTATTTTTTGGATTTATTATTCCACAAATAGTAGTAGTTGGAACACCAAGAAGAACCAGGTCCTTCTATAGTTCAGTTAAGCAAAAATTGAGTACCACACAAATCACCCCCCCCCCCCTTGTGTGGTATTGACACTTAAAACATCAGGAACAAACTCTCTCAAAAGTATATCTGAAAACTACGTCCAAGTTAGGGAAGCGGCCTCATTTGGACTGTCCAACTTATAAGTGTGCCACCACTAATAGCTGCTCCTCGAAGCTAGAAGGCAGTGAAAGAAAACCCACTCGATCCTGATATACCTATAGTGTAGAGGATGCTGTAGAACTCCTCCAGAAATCCCAAGGCATCATCTGATGCTAAACCACTAAATATTGGAGGCTTATACTTCTTGAACCTCTCAAGCCTCCGTTGCTCATCCTCTAAAGCTGTTACCCTATCCTCGAGCTGAACTAGGGCTATAGGTTGTATAGGAATAATCCCTGGGACCTGATCAACATGCACTCACTGCTTAAAATGAGGCTCTTTATGGCGAAGGGGAAGCAACCCTACCTGAGCCAGAGTGGCGTACTGCTCATGAACTGTGCAAGAGTCTCCTGAAGAGCTGGAGTAGTAGTAGCAGTAGGCGTATCAGGTGTCTACTATTTGAGGGGAGCTACTGGTGACTCCTCGGTGGCAGCACACGTGGGTGCTCTGGCTGCACCACGTGCGCCTCCTCGGCCCTGACCTCTAACGGCTCCAGTAGAGGGTGCGAGTGCCTGATCATCTCTGGTAACATGTGTCCTCCCCATTTGTGAGAGAATATAAGAAAGAAGTTTAGAATTGTGATATCAAAAATCCGGCACAACAAGAAAATCAAATAAAGTGGAATTTCCTAATAGTTACATAGCCTTAGATAAGTATAGATATCTCTGTACCTGTTTACCCTGAAAATGGTAATAATAATTAAATTTGTTAATGGGATTCTAAAAATATGTGATCTATTTTTATGCTAGTTGTTAGAGCAGTGGATGCTAGGCATGTAAATCTTAACAATGAAATACAAACTATAATTGGGTAGTAATCAAATCGAGGGGCTTGCTATCCGGGCCTCGGACTGACCAGCGAGCGGCCTCGAGGTTGATGCCTGGGCTCAAGATCGAGCTATAAGGGTAATCGAGAAAGGGCTAACAGCTAGGATATAATTAAAATGAGGCTCTTTATGGCCAATGTCAATCAATAAATGAAGAACAAGTATGAAAGCAATAAATGAAAGAGATAACCTTGAGCGAGTAAGTTAGAGAAAAAAGAGAAAGAGAGAGAGAGAGAGAGAGAGAGAGAGAGAGAGAGAGAGAGAGTTATTATTGATATTGTAATGAGTAATTGGAGCAACAGTAGCCCCTTAAAAAGAGATGAGGATCACCTTTATATAGGAGGGGAATCCTGCCATAGTACAAAATACATTAATTATAAAAGCATGGAGATGAGACGGCTAAACGCGACACCTTGATACAGGCTCTGGGTAGGCCAGCTTTGTCAGAATTATCCGTGTGCCTTGAGAATTCCCCATTTTTTCTCCAGCCTCGATTTACGTCTTCTTTAAATCGGGCCTCGACGAGCTTCGAGGGAGAGAACTCGGTCACAGCATCGCTTCCTCGGGGTCTCGAGGTGTTCTTCTGAAGTGACTTGATAGCAAGAAATTAGGCCCTCAAATTTCGCTGCATACAGATGGTCTCCGCATTTCTTAGAACGAAGCGATGGAAAATGATTTTGATACCCGAATCCTTGGGCTTCGCGTAAGGACATCATATCGATGACGCAACCTATGGCATAAGTTTTTACGATGACTAGGACATCCCATGGACTTGTCTTTTCGGCATCATCCAATGTACTGTCGATTCCCTTTCTTCAAGGTGAAAGTACCACCATCGATTCGATGTTTCAAGAATTAAGTAATTGCATTCGCCAATCAGTCTTCCAAAGGCCTCGATGGCGATTTCATTATCCCCAATAAATGGTGGCATTCTGGCATTATTTTTCTATCCAAGTGTCTTCATTTATTCATTCATCCCTTTCTCCTTACCATCTTCCTCTATTGTTGATCGAGATTATATTATTTTGTCATCGTTGCTGTTGTTGTTGCGATTGTTATTGCTATCCTTATTGGCTCGAGATAATGACATATGGGAAATCAACTCCCCTCTTTTTTAGAAAGCTATTCGGACAATGCACCGCTGCTCAATCTCCTACGTTGGCCTGGTAAGGCACTTCATCCCTTTGGTTTTTCCTCCCGAGGGATAAAATGGCACAACCGGACACTGAGGTTGGGGCCTGCCGAATCTTCAACCTTTTGCTTTGGCGAGCTACGTCTCTTTTCTCTGCCTCTTCTGTAACCCTCTTTTCCTTTTCTTCATCTTCTCCCTCGTTAAGGACTTTCTGCGGGATTGAGCTAGGAACCTAGAGGAGATGATGATCAAAAGAGTTGCCTCCGAGGATGCACGCTCGAAGATGCGACACTCGGGGATGTTGATACTAGAGATGAACCTTCGAGGATGGACTAGGTAGGTTTTCACTATGGGTGTATACCCCTTTATTTCTTTGTTTCTGTGTAAGGATCCCTTGCGGGCTTTTGTAATTATATGTAATGACCCCTCGGAGCCATTGTAAGCAAATATTTATGAAATAAAAGGAGATCTTCTTTACTTCTTCTTTTGATATTTTCCATATCCTTGTGTATTATTGTGCATTTGCGGGGATTTTGAATGTATGTCTCTATTGATGATCGTCAATATCCAAATCGGGTGCGAGCATTCTTTTCGGTCCCTGTTTGAGGGAAATGGATCTTTTTTGAGCTCATCGTTGTTCCACAGATCAAGCCTAAAGCGATCTAATAAAATCAGATCTTCGGGACCCTCGTACCGTATGGAGATGGCATATCGAACCTTGAAATCTTTGAGGGTGGTCTCTGAGTGAAGGTCAGCTTTGGGCACCTAGAGATTTACTTTGTACTTGATGTAGATAATCTTTTAAGTCATTGTAGATGGGTTTCTGTGGAGAGATTTCCCACGTTCGGGTGGTGTCTTGAGGTCGAACCTTCATGGACGGAGCTTGAAGTGCTTACTTTTCTTCTTGAGAGGAACATTAGAGGCTGGATACCTTCTCGAGACTAGAGAAGATGTCGCTGATACTTTGGGGCCTAACTTCCTTTTAACAGAGGTCCTGGGGGTCAGGCACCACCTCAGGATCCGTATCGAAGCCGTTGGCCTCCCGGGGCCTATCTTGGGTAGGAAAATCGTTGCTATTCCCCACATATATATGGTTGGATCTAGCTTCTTGGAAGATCATGTTATTTTAGATGGATACTCTTCCATTTTGGCATCGATTCCTTTGTTACCTTAGCCCCAAGGCATTCGTGTAGGTTACTTCAGGGCCTTCCCGGCAGGGAGGGTAGAGTTCCATTCCTAATGCTCAGGATCCACAGGAGTTTACTCTGAAGACCATGCATTCGATAAGAGAAAAGAATCTGGAGATAATAAGGAGAGACTATGGATGGGACGAGGGGATAGCATTGTAGGCCCTTTCCCCGGATGAGGGTATTACGGACCTCACCGATAGATTTCTGAATGTGTACTTGTACCTTTTCGCACTAGGCCCTCTTGATAAGGTCGTGCTTGATTTCTATTTAAAGTATCGGGTTAATTTGGTGCAGATACATCTGTTATTTTGGTGAGTAGTGCTGATGATGAGGTTTTTTATGGAGAAGGTAGGGCTTGAATTCACGCTCAGTCACCTCGTCAGGTTGTATCGGCTTTTTTATCATCGAGGCTTGCTAACCTTGCGGTGTCATTCGTCCACGCCCTTTGTTGTTGATGATGAGGAAGATGGAGATTGAGAGTGGTTCAGTAGATTCATCCGGGTCCGGTTGACTAATGCTATCCCCGTGGAACTTATTCCATTTCTCGAGGAATAGAATTACATACGTGAGTGGAGTGCTCGTGCTTTCTTAAATTGGCTCATGGTGAAAGCCAATTTAGTAATTGTGTTTCCTTCTTTTTTGTAGCATGCTCATGGGCGCAGGGCGAGGTTCCTGATCTGCCTGGCTGGGTTTAAAGGTTAGCGACCTATTCGACTTGTGACAAGCGTAGGTGGCGAGCTCTGTCCAGGGGTATATGGGAAGCAAAATACTGAGGTATGTGCGTATGCTGCTTTTACCTTGCCCTTCGTACGTTTGAGATGACACTTTCCTCTTTTTATGTACTGACCATGCCGTTGTAGGTATCAGAAGGTCCCCAAGGGTGAGGTTGTGATCTTTCAGAGAGGGGAAGGAGTTGTTAGCTTCTAAGTCGATGGGCAATGTTGATAAATGGGATATGCACTCGCAATGTTATGGATCTTTTAGCAGGGCTAAATGGGTCCAAGTCTTTAAGGAGAAAATATCACCCGATCCTGTTGTACCTGAAGTCACTGGTTCCGGAGCGGTGGTTCCTCTGAGTGATTATGCTTTGACCAAGGTTGGTTCTTTCAAGTCCGAGGGGGCTGGACCAATAGAAGTGTGCTCAACCTTCGAGGAAGCCCGTCGGCTTCACTTCGCGGTGAGTTTTGTCATAGGCCTTTCGCATATCATGTCTTCCCTTCCTTATTGAGTTTTTCTTCTACAGGCCTTTGACATGCTTAGGTTTGAGCTGCTCTATCATGGGGCTAGGCTCCAAAAAGCTTTGGATGAGGGTAGTTCCCTTAGGCTCCTCTGCGAGGAGAAGGAAGTTGAGTTGATGCACTGGCGATATGCGGCATAATGGAGCTCGAATTACGAGAGCTATTTGATGGAACATGTAACTTCTCATGGTATATGTTTCGCTTTTTAATCTTTTAGGTTAACTTCTTGCGTATCTCAGTTGCAGATAAAGACAGGGGCTCTGGAGCACCTCAGGGGTGAAGCTGATGAGTTAGGAATGACCCTGGCAAGCTAAGAGCTCAAGTGCAGGCTCAAGCTTCAGTGGAGAAGGGTGCCTTGGATAAAATCCGTACCTATGAGGCCCAACTCCATTTGGCTTATGACAACGCTTCAGTTCAAGCGGATATAATCATGAAGCTCGATCCCGAACTTTTGAAGGTCAGGGATGAGATCATTAATGCTCGAGCTGAAGCAGCATTGAATCAAACTAAGGCTGATCAGGAGATGGTGATTCATTTGAAGGATGCTACTGATTCCCAAGATGAGTTGAAGAGGGCCCTCGATCTTGAAGAGGGGATTGAGGAATATGTTCGTTGCAGGTCTCGAAGAAGGGTACTTGAAGAGATCGGCCAGGGGTTTTGTTCTTTCGGAAGAGCCGGCTCGAGTGAAGGGGACGAGCGTGACGCTCGATCACTTCTACCTGATGTTGAGTAGAGTGAAGATGAGGCTGATAGGTTGTAGCCCTCGGGGGCGGGGTGTAGACTTTGCCACTTCGCATGTGATACCTTCAAGTTTGTAGAATGGGAATGTACCTTTTCATGTTCTGTAAATAACAAAGAACTTAAGGTTTTGTTTCTTTTGTACCCCTTTCTGCTTTGCTTATGACCAGGTGTACTGGTTTTGGAGTTGGCAAAAATCCTTGGATTTGTAATATGACTCCGGGGCTCATAAGGCATTCCCGGGGGCTCTTATGCGCTCGGTCGATGCGGTCTTTAATGTAAGCTGGCGTTGGAGCCCTTACATTTTTGCTCGAATGTCTTGGGTTCAGTTTTCGAGTCGAATTATGACTCGAGCTCAATTGACCCTCAAGCCTTCAAATTTTAAGCTGGCGACAGTGGCTCTTACGATTTTGGTCATTGCAACCTTTTGGTGTATGGCCCGGAGGCTTGTTTAGCTGGAGACATTGGCTCTTATGATTTTAACCTTAGGCATGTGTAGGCTTTGTTTTCCTCTCTTTAAGGACTTTTTAAAAATAATTTTTCTTGATCCATCGTCGGTTCGGGAAGAACCTCGATTTCAAGTCGTTAGCGGCGATGTTTGAGCACCTCAAAAGGTTTAGCTCGTGGGCTGAGTAGCTCAAAGCCTTGTGATTTGGCGCTAACATGGTCGAAGCTCATGATCATATCCACTTGAACTGAAGCCATTTTTGGTCGGAGCCATTTTTGATCCCGAGTATGGTAGTTTAGGCATCTACATCAAGGGTATGCCCTTTTGAGAGTCTCACATATGCAACATATAAGCTAAAACTTCGGGATTGAGTTTATGCCTGTAGTTAGGTCTTGCAAAAATTTCATGCCTTTTGAGATCTTACATTTTTTTTCATGCCTGATAAGGTCTTACAGTATTTCCATGCTTGTCGAGGTCTTACAGGTGTAGTTGTTGATACTCGATGTGAGTTTTCTCTTGAGACCGAATCTGCCCACTTGGGGTCTTATGGCCTCGGGTTTGTTAACAAATAGCGATTGGTGACAGTCTCCGAGTCATTGAGTTTTCTTAGGCTTGGGGGCTGTCACTCGTGTGCTCGGAGTTGCCTCATTGTGGGCTTATATTTTTGGAGATTCCAACCCTGAGGTCATGCCAAGTTATTGACGCTAGTCTATAAGTATTTCAGAGCATTCTCGGTGAGGGAATCCTTGTTGTGAAATGCTGGACATTCTTTAAAGTACGAGACACTTTGGCGAAGGGTATTCTTTGATTGTTTGGACCGGTACACTATTTCCTATTGGAACTTATTCTGTTCTTCCCCGGCTCTTCCAAGCAGATGGCCTCTCAAAGGGGGTGACCTCTAGTGTTCGGGGTCGATTGCAAAAGAAGCCCTACAAGCATGTCGGATCCTTCATAGGCAGCGCGTCGTTCCATTAAGAACCTTGCAGGCGAATCCCTCTTCGGGATGAAAGCTCGGTCAAAGGAAAAGAGTGAAACATGTGCTATTAAGGCCTTGGGATCTTTGTGTTAAGTTAACACTTCCAGATGCCCTGACCGGGTGCCTGCATATGGGTTAATGTAAAATAACAAAGGAGGAAAGTGCTCTTACCTTATCGCGGGGTTCGCAGGCGATGTTCCGAGGCCCGATGTGTCCTTACTATTTTGGAGCGAGGATTTGTACGACCCTCATCTGTATTTAATTGGGATTAGCTGAAGACATGGTTTGATTACACTTTGACTCTTGCGAGAGTGGATATATTGGTGTCGACGCTACGTTACGTAACGCAAACACTTCCCTTTCCACGTGCTGCTCCTCGTTGACTGTTTTAATTCTGTCCTTTGCTGGGGATTTCATCATTTGGCGAAGAGGGGATGGTATCGCCTTTATATGGTGCATCTCTGACCGTCTGAATAAGGCGTTTATATCTTTCATCTCCTTTGACGATATGGAACTTGGCATTCCAGTCTGCGCCAGCCATGCTAACTGAGAGAATGGTCTCTTCTCTCGTCGTTTCGATCACCGTGTTGAATCCGCCAAAGATTTGATAGGTGGGCGTGATGTGGTCCGGTAGTCCGAGCTACTCTACCACCCTCGACCCGATAATGTTAGTCGAGCCACTTGAATTCATGAGCACATGTTTTATTTAAAATGAGTCGAATGAGGAAGAAGTGTTATGAGGTTGGGGCGAGGTTTCGGAGCCTTCCTCGCCGAATGCGAGGGCATCTTCGGGTACCTATCCACAGGTCCATTTTTCTCTAGCGATGGACACTTTTATCCTCCTCTTTACAAGTTCTTGGAGAGTGTCGTTGCTCCTCCACTATCATGGTAATATGTCGCGACCCTTTTGCTTTGTTCTTCTTGGCCTCCTTTCTTACTCGGAGCTGAACTCGAGCCCGATAGCTCAAAAGTTCTAGGCAGTGATTTTTATTGAGTAGCTTGACTATTTTCTTTCGGAGCTGGTGACAATCTTGGTCATGTGACCGTGCGTATTATGTAGTTCACATACCAAGATGTGATTCCTCTAGGAAGGATCCGACTGAATAGGCCTGGGCCATTTGGTGTCCCTAGTTTTCCTGATGGTAAACATGATGTACGATACAGCAACGTTGAAGGTTTATTCTAATAGGCGAGGCACCCCCGCTGGCCTCATGTCTCCATCAAATCTGGCTCTATTGATAAGTTCTCGAGGATATTGTCCTTGATCCATTCTCCGATCGTTGTGAGGTAGGTTGCTTTTTGGGGCATTATCTTTCTTTATTTGGTTTCTATTTCTTTTCCAGGAGAATACATGGGTATATTAAGCCCGAAAGGGCTCCCAGCTGGTCATCCTCGACCATGATTTGCGACTAGTACCGGTTATGGGTGTCCGACCAGGTCTTAGCTGGATACTCGATCGAGTTCTGTTTTAACTATCCTGAAGCCACCGAGCTTCATTCATTTAGACCTTGAGTGAAGACCTGCACTGTCCAGTCATTGGAGATCGGGGTAGTTACGTTCGTTCTATCTGGAAATGACATACGAATTCTTGCATCATTTCGTTCTCCCTTTGCTTAATCTCGGATGCGTCGGAATTTCTTTTAGCTACTTCGATGGCACTGGCGTGTGCCTTTATGAAGGAATCTTCCAGCATGGTAAGTGAGACTATGGGGTTGGGAGCTAGGTTATAATGCCACATCCCCTTTGCGAGTGTTTCCCTGAATTATTTCAACAATACGGACTCGATCTCGTCATTCTATATGTGGTTGCCTTTTACCGTGCAGGAGTAGGCAGTAACATGTTCATTAGGATTTGTTTTCCCGTTGTACTTAGGGAGTTCCAACATTCTGAACTTCTTTGGAATGGGTTTTAGGGCCGCTTCTTCAGGGAACTGCCTTTGTATGAACTTCTTCGAATCCACGCCCTCGAGGATCGGGGGTGCACCTGGGTTATGGTCGACCCTGAAGTTGTAGGTCTCGACCTTCTTGTCGTTGGTTGCTATCATTTTCTCGCCCGATTCGATCCTTTTGGTGAGATCCTCAAGCATTTTTATGATGGCAGGGTCAAATATCAATCCGTTATTGCTCGATCTCTCAGGTACTTGTTCGGTTGGGGGAGTTGTTTCCAGTGTTGCTGTGCTAGGACTCATGGGGTAGCTTTGCAACTGAGCGATAACTAACTATTGTGCTTGCAATATTTTTAAAATAACATGAAGGATAGATATATAACTAGTTTCCTTGCTTGGTTAATTTACAGGAATTATAAATGCGTTCTTGTTAGTTCTAATTCCATAAACATATAGGCATTGGGTTAGCTTGAATAGGCGAGTAAGAACTCGACAGATTTTTAGGAGCAATATTAATCCTCTCAACCAATGAACTAAATGAATTAGTTATAAGTCAATTCAATTGAAGAATATAATAGAAATGTTAGATAGCCCCTAACCCTAGATCATTTTTATTACATTTATAACATAAAAATCTACCTTCCTTTATTTAGAGTTTACTATTTATTTATTTTTTTAGTTTAATTACTTTAGCATCTCTACTTTTGAGTTCAATTTTTGTTTAGATAATTGTGATAGTTTAATTTAGTTAATAGTTGATAACAAGTCCTCATGGGTTCAACACACTATCTTATCACTTTATTACTTGATGACTACGTATACTTGCGTGTGCGTTTGGCCGCAACACACATGCCATATGTCCACCCAAGCACCACAAATCCCGGTATCTACGCTCACATCTGGAGGGACAGATCCAAATCCAAGCATATGATAATTTCATAAGTGATGATCATTAATTGATCGTTGCTTCATGCAACTCCTTCCAATCATAATACTATCAATTACTTTATTTTCAATATCCACTCATATTGTCCTTAGTTCCAAATTCCTCAATTTTGCACAATATCCAACTCTTCAACTCATGCATATGTGTATGAAATAATATAATTAGAAAGCATCGGACATAAACCATCAAGTAGCACATTAGAATATATGCACAGAATTCATTTAGAATGCACATGATTACATAAAGGATTCACTTAAGAGATCAAGCCTACACCTTTACGTCCAACTCATCAACTAATATTATCGCAAACTGACACTCATTGGTATCTCACAACCCTGCATGTATTTCACCTAAGTGAAACATGTAAGGGCAGCTCTAAGGGGATGGATCCATATCCATACGCTGCATGGCAGAAGCATCATGTCATACTAATAATTGCATGTCATAACCTTGTGCCATATTAAATATCAATCCGCTCATAATGTCCAAATATGTCATAGTCATATTAATTCGTATCAAGATCATCAATTCCAAGGATGTAAGCGTCTGATGAAGAAATAATAAATAATATGTACAAAGACATAATAAATAGAGGTGTGGATGTGTGTTCAGGATGTAAAGTATGACTACGACTAAATCAAGTATATCAATATCTCAAGAATAGTCAATCATGCCAAATAAAGATATCATAATACTAAACGTGATCTCTAGTATGAATAATTAATCTCATGTAGTCATACAATTAAATAAAAAATAAGTCAAGAAGAACAAAGCCAAACAAGGTATAAATAAGCCTAAAGTCTATCGGAGCATGAATAAACCATAACACCCACATATATGCCTGTCACCTTGAATATATGTTTCCCCCCAACATATTACAATTAGTAAACAAGGTCACATCTTAAGGTGATCTCCCTCAAATCAAAATTAGGCAAGACACTTATCTCTTCCGATACAAGCCTCAACCGTTCAATTAGCCCTTCCCCTTATATGTGACCTTCAAATGCGCTGAATCTAGCCAAACACTACTTAACAAGGTCAAATAATTTCATAGAAATTAATTGTAAACAATAAAGCTTCAATCTTTAATCAACTCTTAAAAAGACAATAAAAGTCAATCTGGACCTGCATGATCATAATCCGAGTCTGGAACCACCTCTTTTAGACCTATAACTTTGTATACGGTGGAAATCGATGGCTTAATTTCATAGGCATCAAGGTATCAGCAGGGCTTCTAGTGATCGAATTCGAGAATTCTCAACGATCGACTTCGAGACAGTTCAACTTCGAGGCAGTTCGATTTCGAGACAGTTCTTCAACTTTGAGATAGTATAATTAATGATCGGTACCGAGACATTGTGAATTACCGGTCTCAGCAGATCAGGGTGGATTTCCTAAGGCACATGCATATGGAAGATCAAGTCTAGTGGACTAGCACAAAAGGCGAATCAAGGCATTTAATGGTTTTACCCCCTCTGTATCTTTGTAATTAATGCATTTGTACTATATTGGGATTCTCTCTCTTATATAAAGGGGATCCTTATCATTTTGTAAAATATTTGTTGCTCCATACTAAATATACTAGAATATTTTTTCTTCTCTCTAACACATTCTGTTGGGCTCGTTATCTCGTTTATAAGTCTTTCACACAACATCAACTGCCTAACAACTAGCATGCAATAGATCACGTACTTTTAGAACCACTAAATCAAATTTAATTGTTATTACCGTTTTACGGTAGACAACTTGGCACCCACCATGGGTCTAAAAATAATAGTGATTATTTTCTTTCTAGTTTAACTACATAACGCAAGTTATCTTTCACGTTTTTTCTTGCCCAAAATCTTTGATTTCAGGTCAAAATATCTAACTCAGTGAAAAACAATATTGAGAACCACAGAGAAAATGGTGTGGATGTTAGAGGTGTTGGTGTACCACCACGAAACCCTGAGAACGCACCAAAATTGATTCTCGTGGACACGGCCTCACGTGATGCTCAACACGTCGATGTAAGCTCCCACACTAACAGGAGCGTGCACCAAGGAGACCAATAAGAAGCTCAGGAAACCCCGGCTAGGGAAGAACTAGAGGTTAGCCTTCACGTTATTTTTGAAATGTTGCAGGCATAATAGCTAGTGATTGCTCAGCTACAAAATCACCAGAAAACTCCCAAACGCGGTAGCGCCGGGGATGACTCCCCCAGCCGAGCAGGTACCGGAGAAGTCAAGCAACAACAGGTCGGTAGCCGACCCCACCATCGAGAAGATGCTCGAGGAACTCACAAAGAGGATCGAATCGGGCAAGAAGAAGATAGAAGCCAACAACAAAAAGGTCGAGACCTACAACTCTAGGGTCGACCAAATTTCGGGCGCACCTCCAATCCTGAAAGGTGTGGATTCGAAGAAGTTCATACAAAGGTTGTTCCTAGAGGAAGTAGTTCCAAAAGCCATTCCAAAGAAGTTAATAATGCTAGACCTTCTAAAATACAATGGTACCTCGAACCCTAATGATCACGTTATTGCTTACACTTGCGCAGTGAAAGGCGACCACCTAAAGTATGACGAGATCGAGTCCGTCTTACTAAGGAAGTTCGGGGAAACACTCTCAAAGGGATCTATTATATGGTATCACAACCTAGCTCCTAACTTCATAGACTTATTTGCCATGCTGGTAGATTCTTTCATAAATGCAGATGTCGGTGCCACCAAAGCAGCAAAAAGGAAGTCTGACGTCTTCAAGATCAAGTAGAGGGAGAACGAGATGCTGCGAGAGTCCGTATATCGCTTTCAAATAGAACGAATGGAACTACAACCAGTCTCCGATGACTGGGCAGTACAGGCCTTCACTCAAGGTCTGAATGAGCAAAGCTCGGTGGCTTCGAAGAAACTGAAACAGAACCTGGTCGAGTATCCCGCTATGACCTAGTTAGACGTCCACAACCGATATCAGTTAAAGATCAGGGTCGATAAAGACTAGCTAGGAACCCCCTCAGGCTAGGTATACCCAAGCAGGCTTCTAGAAAAGGAGCCAAAGCCAAAAAAAGAAAGGTACCAGCCATACACCGACCATAGGAGAAATTCCCCAAGGCATAACATACCCCACAGTGACCAAAGGATGGATCGAGGCCAAAACCATCAGGGATTCATCAATAGAGATGGATTAGACAAGAACATGGGGACAACAGACGCACCTCGCTTGTCAGAGTACAACTTCAACGTAGATGTATCAGACATCATGTTCGTCATCAGTAAAATCAGAGACACTAGGTGGCCCAGGCCTATGCAATCAGATCCTTCGCAAAGAAATCATAACTTAGTTTGTGAGTTTCACAACGCACACGGTCACAGGACCAAAGATTGACAACAACTCCAAGAAGCGGTAGCTCGACTATTCAGTAAAGGTCACCTCCAGGAATTCCTCAACGACCGAGCCAAAAATCAATTCTAGGAAAGAGAGGCGACCAAAAAGAATGAAGCAAGTGAGCCCCACATGTCACCATACAATCTTTTAAGTTATCGGTGCACTGCAGTAACCCACTATCAGTAGAACAAAAACATCCCTCACCAGGAAAAAGCAAACTCGAGGCTCTATCTCAACCCATAACGATGCAGTGGTATCTTCTTTTCTTTTGGGTACATTTCAGATTAAACTTGTGCTTATGGGTCCTGGTAGCTCGGCCAATATTATCAGGTTGAAGGAAACATAGCAGCTTGGCCTGCTTGACCAAATTATGCCCACCCCTCTAACCCTTAATGGATTCAACACGGTGATCACAAGGCATATTCTCGGATGTTTCCGAATGAACAAAGCGGGGGACCGTACCACATCCTCATCATAGGAAACTGAAACATATCAGGGCTTGAAACATTGCTGGCACGTTCTACACTAAGGTATGACTATATCCTTTCTCTTTCAATTATGCGTTGCACTCTTTTCCTTCGACCGGGTTTTTATCCCAAAAAGGGTTTTGCCGTCAAGGTTTTTAACGAGGAAACATCCATATGCTACCTAAGAAAAAATCAACAAGTATTCGAGGATTCTTTCACAGTCAACCTCGACCATTGGGGGGCATCCCCCCGAAAAGTCACCTACTCGGAGAAGACAAGATACGTTAAGTGGGCTCTCGGTAGGAAAATAATGTACCGGGATAAATGCTCGAACGAACCATGTTCACATAGAACAACAAATCCTACAACATCAAAAACATTTATACTTGTACCAAGTAATCAACGAATACTTCCCAAAAGCATTTTTCATTTCAAGGAAGCTCGATATTTTCGATAAAGATGGCTCCAAAGCTGAAAGGCACCTCAAACACTTGGGGTCTGGAGTCAATTACTTAAAACAATGTGACCCCCAGGTCGAAGCTCCTAACTCATAAGCCCTCAATGAGGCAACAACAAGATCATAAAGTTGTTATAGAGCCTAAAACGCCCTGAACAATCAGGGACTGGCGTCGAAAACTCAAGGCTACACAACCCTCGGATTGGAAAGTCCAAAATCACGAGCCCTCAATAAAGTAATACCAAGTTCACAAGTGATGGATCCCAAGCCGAAAAACCCACGATGACTTGGTGACTAGCGTTAATCTCCATATCTATTGACTTATCAAAACCCGAGGCCATAAGACCATGTGGGGGAAGCCTCGGTCTTGTAAGACCTATATAAGGCAACAACAACATCTATAAGACCTCAAGCAAGGCATGTACACTACTTTTACCCAGTATCCAAAACTATAAGACCTCAAAGGCATGTAAAAATCGTAAGACCTTACTAAAGGCATAAAACCGATCTTAATGTTTCGGCTATATATCGAACTTGCAAGACCCCTAAAAAGGCATACTCTCAATATAGATGCCGAAACTACTTCACTCGGGACTTAAAGGCTCTGGCCAAACATAAATAAATCTGGTCACAAGGTTGTACTAGCCAAACTAACATGACTTGGCGACGCCCGACCATCGCTATAAAATCACAGGCCTTCAATTACTTCGAATATACTTCGAAAAGAACCTATTAAATAAGCTAAACTCGACATAGGCAAAAGAGATTCGATCATATCAACTACTAAACATTGGCTTTGAGATACTCAGCCTCCGAGCCAAACCTCCCGAGGTGCTCGATCATCTCCATATAACGACTCACAATCGAGGTTTTTTATTAAACAGTCAAAGAGTCGGGTAAACATTACTCCTCCTCTTTGGCTTGCTTGATCTATGCCGAGAGATCAAAGCCCCTTGTGTGAACCTCCTCGAGAACTTCCTTTCGGGATGTTAACCTTGCATGCTCCTTGCTACTGCTTGCTCGATCAAGATCTCTCTTTAGTTAAGCTTTAGCAATGGCAACACTCTTCAAATAGGCTGCCACTTTTTGTCCCGCTTTGGTGTTGCTCATCAAAACCTCAGCCCGAACATTCACCACCTCATTCTTCGCCTTCGAAAGCTCGACTGTGAGCCTTGAGATCATATTTTCCCGAGCAGAATCACTCTTGCAAACGGTCCAGATTTGCACCTCACGAACAGAAACTATGGCTAGAGCACCTTCTTTGGCTGGAAAATGGGCACTAACATGCGCCTACAACTCACTGAATTCGTGTTTGGCTCGACCAACCTCACCCCAGAGCTAACCTAGCTCATTCGCTTTGTCCTCCAACTAAAATATCAAAACATTAAGATGCTGAGGTAAAAAGGGAGAGTGCAAGCCGGTATGAAATGTAGGGCACCTGTTTCTCTAGGCGGATCACACGACTCCAGCTCTGGTCCACCTTGCGCTGCAGGGAAACCATGTTGCTTTCCTTTTCTGCACAAAGAAGCTTAAGGGATTTCTACCTATCCAAAGCCTTCCACAACGGGGCCTTACTATGAAGTATCTCGAATTTAAGCCTGTTAAAGGCCTATGTAAGAAAGCTAAATATAAAAGAGACACAAAAGGCACAAAGCCGGAATAATCTTACACCAATCAAAAACTCACCATGAGGCCAAGCCACTGAGCCTTGCCGAAGGCCGAAGAAATATCTGATGTCTTACCACCTTCAGAAGGTAGCCGATCGACCGAATCACTTCTCCTTAACCGCTGAGAAGGAGTTGCCTTATTACAAGCCCTTTTGCACCCTGGAGCATCTTTTCACTTGTCATCAATGCTCGATCCCAAGGCCAGCAATCTCTACTCCTCCCCGGGAGGACACGACCTCATTTAAAAAGAATCCCCGGCACCTACAGTAGTTTAATTAAATAAGTTAGCAAGAAAAGTGCCTACACCTACCATGAATCTTTGCCTCCTATCTCCCTTGGACAGATCTCTCCATCAGTGCCTATCATAAGTCGAGCAAGCTGCCAGCTTAGGAGACCACTCAGCTAAATCAGGGACCGTGTTAGGCGACCAATGAGTTACTAAAAATATGGAACGGAAAGATATTATTACGGAGCCTACCTCTGGTCAAAACGATGATAGTTCACATGAGACACTTATGTGTGAATTTCCATTTCTCAGGAAATGGAAATATTTCTCTAGGAATGATATCGGTCGTTCAAATCCGAACGAACCGTTCACCCTCTTCCTCCTCCCTACCTACAATAGGAGCTCAGGTGATTGATGCTAAAGAGAAATCAAACCTCGGTAACACTGCGGCCAATATAACCTCACGAGATGGCTGGGGGCTAACTCTATCCCGGCCTTATTGGCAAAATATCTCATCATCTGCACTACTTTCCAAAGGAAGGGATGAGTCTGTGCCAGTGTAACCTGATATCTCCGATAGAAATTAAGCACGACCTGATTGGGGGAACCCGACACAAAAACATGCTTGTATAAGCTTAAAAACCCCTCAACATATGCCATAATGCTCTCCTCGGGAGAAGGTACTTGTAATACCGCACCTTCTCCCCATCCACAGTCTTGTCTAATCATTTTGAGGTTTTCCTCTCCCACTGATGAGATAATCCTCGACATATGCTCCAGGTGACCCCAAACATTGAGAGGCCTCCCCGGTGTGATGGCTCTCCTCGAGGCAGGGCACCCTAAGGCTAGCTCACCGGGCATTGGTGGTGAGTTGCTATCACCAACCAAATGCGGAGCATAGGAAGAACTCCCCTCTACCCGACCATCTGACGTTGACGTAGCAGTCATAACTACGATAGAATTGGAGGAGAAAGATGTGGAACTGAGAAAAAATTTTGAATAGGGACAACGAAAGAACTAGTACAAAATGCTAAGATCTGCAGAACAGATAGTTTATCAAAGCAACAAAATCACCATTGAAAAGGTAGAAGAATGAATATATAGGGGAAAAGTAGCAACTGCCCGCCTACCATAAAGGTTAATTAATTCTGGTTATGTTAACGTCACCCTCTCCTAGGAAAACATACTGGCGGAATTGCCCCGGGCCCCCTCTTACCAGATCGAGTGAATGTTGCTACCCTGTAAAACACAAAAAAGCTGCGAGGCCTCGGGGGCTCCCCAACATTGCCAACACTGGTTCGATAGGAGCTGTTAATTTAACCCCGGGGCATGACCATTTTGAGGGTCCCGATTGCTCTGAGAATAGATTTTGAAAGGCCAACATCAGAAGTCGAAAGTCAATCCGCAAAAGTAAAGGAACAAAGAAAAAAAAAGGCTGAAAAACTGATAGGAGGAAAATACCTCTTTTTTAAATTGCTAATAACATACCCACAAGAGACATCTTTACAAAATTCCATCCCATGAGGACTGCATACAAAGAGAAAAGGAGGGAATGAAAAACAACTTGGGGACTACTCCTCCTCAGTACTATCTTCGCCCTCATCGAGGGCAATTAAAAGCACCAGTTCTCTCTCCAATTCGTGGGCTTCCTTGAGATCAGCTTACAGGTCGATGCCTCTAGCCCCGATCTCCTCCAGGGTCTCTCTCCTCACCTCTACCTTAGCATGATTAATAGCTCAAGCTAGCTTCTGCTGAGCTGCTATCGATACGTCACGAGCTATTTTATGTGTTGTGGTTGTGTCCTCTAGATAAGTGGTAGTGTTTCTTTCAACCTCAGACTTGGCAGTAGCCAAGGAAACAACCTCCTTTCGAGCTTTCATTAGAAGATCCTAGGATGTTGCCAACTCCTCAGTCGCTACTTCACTTTATTTCCTCAGCCCAGAGATCTACGTATTTAGTTGGCTAATATGTGAACCATTCTGATCGACCTACAAAGAAAGGTAAGCCAATTTATGTCAGAATACGGGAGCAGAAGTCGAGTACAAGCAAGGCAAAATGCCTGCGCAGTAAAGTCGGCCTTTTCCCGAAGCACCATCTCTAAAGTAGCTCGGAGCTTTCCCAGTTCTTCCCCTCCCTGGGCAGAGCGAGCCTCTAAATCCCAAATCACCGAGGTATGTTTTTTACACTCCTTTTCATGGTAATAAAGCTCCTCGCCGAAGGAAGGCACGATCTTACAAATCCTTGCACTAAGGCATAGCAAAAATGTTAGAAAGACAAAGAAAGACGCCCGAGACTAAAATGCATGAAAGGTGGCTATCACCTGCCGCATGAATTTCTTTGCTGCCTTGATGATGTTGGGAGCATCAAGACTGACACTGTCACTAACACCGTCAGAGATATTGGAAAGAGTGCCTCCCCCTTGGAAAGAAATCCTTGCTTTGACAATGTCCGCTTCTTGAGTGTCCCTCAGTCCCCCTGACAAGACCTGAAAACATGAGATGAAGTGATTGATGTCATCGACTTCCCTAAAAGGTAACCCGTGCTCCTGAAAAGCTCCGGGCCACGACCCTTTAGGATCGATGGTAGTGGTCCCTCCAAAAGAAACTGGGTTGAACCCAATTGTGCGATTTGAGGCCGTATTAATACCCTCTTAAAGGGTCTCTGGTTTATGAGACCAACTGGAGTCAGTCGTTCCAAACTCAGCATCCTCTGATCGAGGCACCGGTGAGGCTCTCACATTCGACCTCGTCCTCCATGCTAGCTGGCATTCATTGTCATCCTCTTTCTCGCTGTCAGGATTTTCCCCTGAAGTTGAAGCAGAGGTCCCGGTAATGGCTCGATGATCGAGTGACCTGGGTTTCTTTGCCGTATGAAGGATGACAGGTGCCTTGCCTTTTCTATTCTTACCTGTGTCAGGCTCCGAAGCCTCCACTTTGCCGCCAGGGGCGGCCTCATCTGCATATTCTCGCCAAGACCTGCACAAGTGCAGTAACCACAAGATGTCATCACTAAAGGCGCAGGTAGAAATTCAAATACGAGGCATAGGCGGTAAGGAAACTCTACCATGATTCTTTGCTACCCATCTCTCCTTCTCTAGGTTGGTCCAAGACCGAACAAGATATGGGAATGCCTTGTCCAACCGGTCGATCCATCTCAGGTACTAAGCAGCAGATGCAGGAAGCGCAGAGAGGTCATTATTTCAAAAGAAAAGTATTAAAAATTTGTTAAGGTAAAATTGCTTTTGTGTGTTCCATTTCTTCGGAAAGGGCATCCTCCGGACGGGATGATATCCGAGGTCTTTACCCGGACAAATTTGCTCATCCACCCTCGATCCTTTCCCCTATTGATGCTCGAGAAAAATTATTTTTTGAATCAATGATGAAGCCCCTTCAAACCTCAATAAAATTGAGTGCTATACATTTTGATCAAATGATTGAGGGTAAAGGTCTCACCCCCAATCCCTACCGTAAAATGGTAGAGCATCAATACTATCCTCTAGAAAGAAGGATAGATCTAACCAAGCGTCACTTGGTACTTGTCACAGAAGTCAAGGATAATCGGGTCTATTTCCGGGGGCGAGGATTCAGAAGAATTATTAGGACCCAAGGTGAATGGGTAGGTATACACGTAAAGAAAGTTGTCCTAATAGTCTATTATATTCTCATTTGGATCGGGAATCTCCACCACCACTGCCTCGGTCCATCGATAGTCCGCCCTCACTGTTTGTATATTGGTAACGATGCTAATGTATCGAGACACGTGCTCACACCAACGCGGTGTGGATGAAGTGGTATTGATGTTAAAATCCTTTTCTCAAGATTAGGTGGAGTGCATTTTCTCAAGGAAGGAATCGCTCTGGCTTTCTCTTTAGATGATCGAGATGATGATGCAGCTTCGTTCCACCGAGGAACCATTGTAGAAATCATCAATGGTAAATTTTTTTATAAAAACAAGATAGAAGAGTGTAAAAGGAGATGGGTTATGACTTATTAATTTAAAGATGGGGTGAAAATAAGGAGTGTCATACAACAGATATATTTATAGGAACCACCTGAGCAGCGAAAAGGGCAAGCCAATAGGCAGTTCATGGGTTCCTCGATTATCGTATTTCACAACGAACTTTGCTTGTTTTTCTGGAACATGGCATTTAATACTCTTATTAGTTGACATCACGACAATGATGTCCTTGGAACGATGGCTCAAAATTGTTTCCTATTGCTTCATTCTAGGAAACGCAGAGACTATCTGTATACAGTAAAATCGGAGGGTCCAATTTTTCGTCATTAGAAGGTTTCGGGAAGTTATATAGAGATCTCGAGGCTATGGGGTTGCGGTCAAGTTCTCTCCCTCAATGTTCATTTACACTTGACCTAACGAAAATACCAAGGATGTGGAATTCCCAAGGCGAGTAGGTAACATTGGCAGAATCTGGTATCATGTCTAGCCATCCCATTTCTGTATCTTTACAATTAATGCATTATGTACTATGTTGTATTTTCCCTCCTAGATAAATGGGATCCTCACCACTTTATGAAGGACTGATCTGGCTCTTACTATTCTACGCAAGATCAATAACAACCCTCTCTCTCTCCTTTCTCTCTAACTAACTCGCTCGAGACTACCACTTTCATTTATTTCTTTCATACTTGTTCTTCATTTATTGCTTGATATCGTCCGTAAAGAGCCTCATTTAATTATATTCTAACTATTAGTCCCTTCCTGTGGCAGTTGCAATAGGTGTGTCTATTTCTTTAGATGCCTCCATTTTAAACTTTTTGATTAGCCACGAGGCCTAGACAGCTAACTCATAGGTTTGATTATAACACTGTTTTAGCTCGCATTTCACCTTTATCTTCACTTATCTAGCATCAACTGCTCTAACAACTAGCATAAAAATAGATCACATATTTTTAGAGTCCCATAAACAAGTTTAATTGTTATTACCATTTTCACGGTAAACAAGGTACATAAGAAATAAAAGCTTCAAGTTTTCTTGTATTTACATACATGAAAAAGTGCACTCTCCATCTACAAATACGCTCTAAAAAAGTCACATACCAGATGGAAAAGTCTACTCCCCACCCCTGAGGGCTATGGCCTACCGGCCTCATCTCCACTCTCCTCGGCGTCTGATAGAAATGACCGAGTATCAAGCTCGTCTGCCCTCGCATGCACCAGCTCTTCCAGGAAACAAAAACCCCTGGAGCCGATCTCCTCGAGACCCTTCTTCGGGATCTGCAACAAGCATATTATTTGATCCTCTCTTCACGATCGAAGACCCTCTTCAATTCGGCTTGGACATCGGTAACATCCTTCAAATAAATTGCCATCTCCTAATCAGCCTTAGTTCGGCTCAGTTCTGCTTTAGCCCGAGCATTAATGATCTTAACCCTGACCCTCAAAAGTTTGGATTCGAGCTTCGTGATCATATCTGCTTGAACTGAAGTGTTATCATGAGCTAAGCAGAGTTGGGCCTCGAAGGCAAGAACTTTAGCCAAGGCACCCTACTTCTCTGAAGCTTGAGCTTGCACCTAAGCTCTTAGCTCGCCACAATCATTCCTGACTCGATCGGCTTTATCTCTAAGGTGCCCCAGAGCCTTCATCTTTTTCTGCAGCTAGGATAGACAAAAACATGAGAGGCTAAAAGGATAAACGTATACCCACCCCGAACAAGAAATTACCTGTCCCATCAAATAGCTCTTGTACTTTATGCTCCGGTACACCTCATATCTCTAGTGTGTCAACTCAACATCTTCTCCTCGCAAAGGAGCTCAAGGGACCTACCCTTATCTAGAGCTTTTCGGAGCCTAGCTCCACAATAAAGTAGTCCGGACTCAAGCTTGTTGAATACCTACAAAAGAAAAGTCAATAAGAAGTGGAAGGTGATAGCAGGGAAGGAATAGAGAAACACTCACCATAATATTTTGCTTCCCATCTGTACTAGGACAAAGCTCGCCACCCACGCTCCTCGAAGGTCGAGTGGGCTGTCAAAACCTCGGACCAAATCTGGCAGATCATGAACATCAGCTGGTGCCTATGAAACCACTATAGAAGAAGGGAAGAAGACACAACTACGAAACCAGCTCTCGCCATAGGCAAAACTGGTAAAGCACGATATGCTCAAAAGTATAACCCTATTCTTCAATATATGATACGAGCTCCTAGGGTTTAATGCCAGAGGTCCGCACCCGGGCGAAGTGACTTGTCCATACCTGATATTTGTTGTCCCCGACAACAACAACAAAGGGCATAATCAATCAACATCGCAAAGTCAGCAAACCCTGATGATCTAGAAGATCGGGGGCGGAGCTCTCCCCTCCCTATTGGATGAACCCCGACATAGCTGCCATAGCGATCACCAAGTTGGAGAATTAAAAATCAAGAAAATATGCAGGCGTGCTGATGCCGGAATGCCAAAAAGATGAAATAGAAAGAAAACGACAACCGCTTAAAACAGAGTAACCCCTGAGAGGGCAGAAATAGCCTCATATTATATGTGGAAAAGATGGCAACGTTTTGCCTATCTCAAAGTCTGTCGGGAATGCTAGCCGATAACACCCTCTCTAGTCCCGAGGCGGTACCTGACCTCGAGAACCTCCGTCAAGATAAGGCTATGCACGAGGGAGCCGATGATGCCTTCGCCAATACTAGGGTGGCACCCGACCTCGAGGATCTCTATCAAAGGGAATCAAACTCCAAAGAAATGAGCATTTTTGAACTTTACCGGTATGGGCCAGGCCCCGGGTACCGTCCGAGATTGGACAAACACTTATTCAAAATATACCTATAGCACCATAAATCTATTCACACTAAAACATGCTTCCGGGTGTTCTAAGTACGAGCAAGTCTTCGCTCGGGGACTGCTCTCAAATGATCAGACGAATCCCCCGCCCACGGGTCCCCGAGGAAATTTTTTCTCAAAGGTTACCATGGAACTTAACTGGTAAGTCATGACTCCGAGGCCCAAAACATTACTCTCATTTTGCTCGAAGTCAAGGTCCCGGTGGCCCGAGTCTATCGGCCTTATTCAGGTTCAATCCAAGGAAATTCAAAAGACCCCGCGTGATACTGTTTTCATCAACCGAATACCGAAAGGAATACTCGTATCCGGGTTCGGTATTAGCAACAACAAACAGGACCGTGCATGTGAAGTCTCTGCAAACATAAAGGAATACGGCAAGTATCAAAGGTAGAAGTTAAGAAAATATATTTATATTCATAAACATTTGCTTACAACGGTCCTCGAGTGGTCCTCATATGATTAGGAAAGCCTTCAAGGGGATCCTTACATGGGAATAAAGAAGCAGAAGGTGTACATACAACAAAAGCCTAAGAATCTAGCCTATTCCCAAAAGAGCGTCCTCAATAGAGACATCTCCGGTATCATCTCCTCAAGCACGCGTCCTCAGAGACAATATCTTCTAAGCCCAATCCCCTCGGGTGTCCCATCTCGACCCTCTCGGAATGGCATCTTCAAAAGGGAAGATGTAGAAGAGGAAACCGATGGAGAAGAGCAAAGTGATGAAGGAGAAGACAAAAGGAGACAAGAAGTGGCTAGGTTAAAAAGTTGGCTAGTATAAACTCCGCCAGTATTATTAATAAAGCTACATCTTGAGACATTGCCCCGGCATGGGAGGTGATAGTTAGTAGATAATGCCGCCAGACCCCAAGGAATCCAAAGGGGGTGCAATGTGCCAAGCCGATGAAGGAGGGTGAGCAGCGGTGTATAACCCAAGCCCTCTCTTGAGCAGTGGTGTATAATCCAAATACTTCTTTGGGTCAGAGGAAATAGGTCCTCTGATTCATCGCTCCGATCCAGTGGAGATGACAACAACAACAACAACAATAACATAAAGGCATCATAATCTTGTTCGACTAGAGAAGGTCCGGGAGATAGGCCATAGCACGCTTGATGTTGCCATAAAATCTTGAGGCCATGGGCCTCAAACATGGTAAATAACAAAGAGTGAAGATAGCAATAAAGGAGGAATGGATAGATATCGGAGGATGCTTGGATGGAAAACTGATTACAAAAGGCCCCATTTATAGAAAAGAAAGGAAAAGTAACCGACGATTCCAGTATTGCCCTTGAAAAACATAATGACATGTGCATTCAATGCGCTCATGGGAGTTGAATTAATGGCGATATTATGGACCCAATGAATGATAAATCGTGACGCGTCGGATGGCCCTGAAAAACAATGAAACGTTTTGGTATTCATGGAGGCTTACATCATCAGCACAACATCATTATGGGAAGCCTATAGAGTGGGATGTCAAAATCATTTCTTATTGCTTCTCTCTAAGAAACACGGGGACCATTTATGAATGGTGAAACCGTGGGGACCAATTTATCGTTGATAAAGTACTTCAGAAGATCGCCTCGGAGGCTCGAGACTATGGGCCAGGTACCTCCCTCAAGATCTACCGACACCTGGCCTGCGGATAATGTTGGCCGAGACCTCGACGGGGCATGGGAGGCTTCAAAAGAATGCATCCAGGACCGATTAAGTCTACCAAGCTATTCTAATACTGGTCTACATCTACATCATGAAGCTAGTCAGTTGTCCCACCCTGTTTCCATGATTATTTAATGTATCTTGTAATATGTTTGGATTCCTCCTCTTATATAAGTGGGATCATTAGCACTTTGTAGGGTGGCTCCAACTATTCTATGCAATATCGATAACAACTCTCTCTCTCCTTTCTCTCTAACTTACTCGCTCGAGACTACCACTTTCATTTATTGCTTTCGTACTTTTTCTTCATTTATTGCTTGATATTGGAAGTAAATAGTCTCCTTTAGTTATATTGTAACTATTAGTCCTTTCCCGGTTACCCACGATAGCTCGAGCTCGAGCCCAAGCCCAGGCATCGACCTCGAGGCCCTTCATCGATTAGCTTGAGGCCCAGACAGCTAACTCGTTGGTTTGATTATAACACTATTTTAGCTCACATTTCACCTTTATCTTCACATATCTAGCATCAACTTCTCTACAAATAGCATAAAAATAGATTACGAATTTTTAGAGTCTCATTAATAAATTTAATTGTCATTACCATTTTTACGGTAAACAGTTGACTTTGGTGAACATTCTTGGTAAACGGACCTGGACCCATGATCCGACAGTTTTGTAAGGTCCGTAGAAAATTTGGGACTTGGGCATATGCCCAGAATCTAATTCCGAGGTCCCATGCTCGAGAAATGAATTTTTGAAAGAAATTATTTAACTAAAATTATAAGAGTTTTTGGAAATGAAAAGAGGTTTGAAATTGATGGTATCGGTCATCTATTGTAGTTCTGAAGCCCGGTAAGGTATTATATAATAATTAATTTGAATATGTGAGTTTTGTTAAGAATCGGAGTTCGTCTAGTATAAATCTGACCTTTATTTGACAAAATTGGAAATTTTAATATTCTTGAGTGATTTCATGAATTTGAGGCTTAATTCATAGTTGTTGATATTATTTTGATGATTTGATTGCACGAGGAAGTCCATATGATATTTATAGACTTGTGTGCATGTTTGATTTGGAGCGCCGAGGGCTTGGGTGAGTTTTGGATAGGCCACAGAGTGAACTTGGACTTGGGAAAACTACTATTTTGTTGCAGGTCAGGCTTCACAAAATGCGAGGATGCATTTGCGAAGAAATATTGCAATTGTGATGATGGGATGGGGCAGGGAACCTTCACATTTGCGAGGCTTATGTAGCAAATGCGAACTTAGCAAGCACCGCAATTGCGAACAATAGTTTGCATTTGTGAAGAAAGCAGAGGCAGGCCTTCCTTCGCAATTGCGAAGCTTTGGCCACAATCGCGAGTTGGCATTTTTGAACAGGTCATCGCAAATGCAATATCTGCACCTGTGCAAATTATAATTTAGCCAAAAATTCTTCATTTTTCAAACTCCCTCAAACTCTAAGCTCTCTTGGGAGATTTTCCAAAGAAAAGTTCTTCTCCAAATCGATAGTAAATCATTTCTAACTCAATTTCTTTAACCTATAACATCTTTTCACATGATTTAAACTCAAAATCAAGGATTTTAATGGGGGAAATTGGGTGTTTTAGGTAGAACTTAGGATTTTCAAAATTTGGGATTTGGACCTCGATTTGAGGTCCGATTTCAAAACATATTATCCATTTGAGTTCGTGGGTGAATATGTAATCGGGTTTTGGTTCGAACCTCGAGTTTTGACCACGTGGGCCCGTGTCAATTTTTGACTTTTTGGGGAAATCTTTAGAAAACTTATTTTTATGCATAGCATTTATTGATATCGTTAAGTAAATTTTGGGTAGATACAAGCGAATTGGTAGTGGACACAAGAGGTAAAGCGATAGCTGAGGTTTGACTTGTGTTCGTCGCATTGAGGTGAGTGTTTGGTCTAACCTTAGCTTGAGGGATAAGGAGTTGTGTCTTATTTGCAATATGTTAATTGTTGAGTACGACGTATAGGCATGGTTACGAGTATCTATACGTTGGTGTCAAGCATGCCCGTGAGTCTTATACTATGATTAATGTGACTCTGTTTCATATTTCTCATGCCTTATATGATGATTTCTATTGTTAAACAAGCCTTGTGGAAGTATTATTGTTAATTGAACATTCTAGAGCATTGGCTCAAGTTGATAATTGAGTTGTGAAGTAATTGCGGAAAAAAGATGAGATTTATGATATTGTCTCCCTTGCCGGGATGTTATTACTCATGATATTGTTTCCCTTGTCGGGATATTTTTGTTATACTATTATGCCGTTGTCGGGATTTTATTGTTATATTATTGATTCCCTTGCCCAAATTGCTTTGTGATTGTTGCTTAGGAGAGTAAGAGTGTAAAGCACAAAGGGTGATGTCGTGCATGATTTTGAGAGTGTTAATTCGTGAATGGTAATGTCGTGCCGATATTGTAAGGTAAAAGCACGAAGGGTGATATCGTGCCGCATGATGTACAATGTCATGCCATGATATGAGTGATAATACATGAAAGATAATTTCGTGTCATGGTTATGTGAGGTAAAAGCACGAAGGGTGATGTCGGGCCCATTATATTGATTCTTATGGTGAGGACGAGAGTAAAAGCACGAAAGGTGATGCCGTGCACTTGACTTTTGTTTCCTAATTCTTGTTGATAATTGAAGTATGATGTACTTTACATTTATCTATTAGTTTTCTGTTGTTATTTGATGTTCCCCGCAGACTAGATTTATTGACTTGGCCCGTCATGATTTTCTTATACTTCCCACTTAGAGAGAGGGTGGGGAGGTTCATTAAGGGACTCGTTCAGCCTATTCGGTTGCATATGGCTAAGGATACGGGGAGCAGGATTTCATTTCAAGATGCGGCCAATGTGGCCAGGAGAGTTGAGATGGTTCTATCACAGGGGGTGGTCAGGGGTCTGATAAGAGGCCTCGTCATTCAAGCAGGTTCAGTGGTGACTCATCTAGAGGTAGGGATTCTCTTGGTAGGGGCCATCCACCCAGGTCATTTCATTCAGCACTTCAGGATTCTCACTGTGCTCCAGGTGACCGTAGTTCTCATATGTAGTATTCAGATTAGTTTCCCTATAGTGCACCGCCAGCTCCTATCAGTACATCTTTGCTCTAGAGTTTTTAGAGTGGTTATTTAGGCCATCAGGGTCAGCAATCTCAATAGCTGAGGGCTTGTTATACTTGTGGCAATACGAGGCATATTGCTAGGTTTTGCCCTCGAGCACCGAGCAAATCTCAACATCAGGGTTCTCGTGCCATAGTTCAGGCACCGAGTGTTCCACCACCCGCTTAGCCATCTAGAGGTGGAGGTAGAGGTGCTAGCGGTAAAGGTAGAGGTATTAGAGGTGGAGGTCAGGTCGCTATAGGTGGAGGCTAGCCAGCAAGAGGCCGACCCAGAGATGTAGTTCAGAGTGGTGGGCCCCAGCCCCGATGTTATGCTCTTCTAGATAGGCCTGAGGTTGAGGCTTTCGATGTAGTTGTCACAGGTACTGTTCTGATTTGTAGTAGAGATGCTTCAGTCCCATTTGATCCAGGATCTACATACTCCTAATGTGTCATCTTATTTTTCATCGTATATGGTCATGCCTAGTAATTCTTTAAGTGCTCCTGTATATGTGTCTACACCGGTGGGTGATTCTATTATGATAGATCGAATCCATCATTCATGTATAGTTGTGATTGGAGGTCTTGAGACTCATATAGATTTGTTACTTCTGGACATGGTTGATTTTGATGTCATATTGGGGATGGACTGGTTATTACCTTACCATGCTATCTTGGACTATCGTGCTAAGACTGTGACCTTAGTCTTGCCGGGTTTTCCTTGTTTAGAGTAGAGAGGGACTCCTAGTCATTCTACCTGTAGTGTCATCTCATATATGAAGGCTCGACGTATGGTCCAAAAGGGGTGTTTGGCCTATTTGCATATGTTTGTGATTCTAGTGCTGAGATTTCTTCTATGCATTTTGTGCCTGTTGTTTGTAAGTTTCCTGAGGTATTTCCTTCAGACCTGCCGGGTATGCCACCCGATAGGGATATTGACTTCTGTATTGGTTTTGCTCCGGTTACGCAGCCCATTTCTAACTTGTTGTATTGTATGGCCTCGCTTGAGTTGAAAGAATTGAAGGAGCAGTTGCAACACTTGCTTGATAAGGGCTTTATTAGAGCTAGTGTCTCACCTTGGGGTACGCCGGTGTTGTTTGTTAATAAGAAGGACAAATCGATGAGAATGTGTATAGATTATCGATAGTTGAACAAGGTTACAATCAAGAATAAGTATCCATTGGCAAGGATTGATGATTTATTTGATCATCTCTAGGGTTCCAAGGTATTTTAAAACATTGACTTAAGATCTGGTAACCATCAGTTGAGGATTAGGGCATCTGATATCCCTACGACAGCTTTTTGTACTCGATACAGGCATTATGAGTTCTTGGTAATATCATTTGGGTTGACAAATGTACCAGCAACTTTTATGGATTTGATTAACTAAGTGTTCAAGCTTACTTGGATTCTTTCGTGATAGTCTTCATTGATGATATTTTGATTTATTCCCGTAGCAAAGAGGAGCATGAGCAGCATTTGAAAGTTATTCTTTAGACTTTCGAAGTGTGAGTTATGGTAGAGCTTAGTTCATTCTTGGGTCACTCTATTTCAGTAGAGGGTATTCAAGTGGATCCGAAGATGATAGAGGCAGTCAAGAACTAGCCTAGACCCACATCAGCTATAGAGATTCGGAGTTTCTTGGGTTTGATAGGATATTACCGTCGATTTGTGGAGGGGTATTCATCTATTGCAGTCCCAATGACCAGGTTGACCCAGAAGGGTGCCCAGTTCAGGTGGTCGGACGAGTGTGAGGCAAGCTTTCAGAAGCTCAAGACAGCTTTGACTACGATGCCGGTATTGGTTTTGCCCACAGGTTCAGGGCCATATACAGTTTATTGTGATGCATCTCGTATTGGACTTGGTACGGTGTTGATGCGGGATGGAAACGTCATTTCTTATGCTTCACGATAGTTCAAGATTCTTGAGAAGAATTATCCAGTTCATGATTTGGAGTTAGCAGCCATTGTTCACGCATTGAAGATTTGGAGGCATTATCTGTATGGCGTGTCATACGAGGTATTCACGGATCATAAGAGTCTACAGTATTTGTTCAAGCAGAAGAAGCTAAATTTGAGGCAGAGAAGGTGGTTGGAGCTATTGAAAAACTATGATATCACCATCTTATATCATCCGGGAAAGTCCAACGTGGTGGTCGATGCTTTGAGTAGAAAGTTAGCCAGTATGGGCAGTCTTGCATATATTCCGGTCGGTGAGAGACCGCTTACTTTGGATGTTTAGGCTTTGGCCAACTAGTTCATGAGGTTGGATGTTTCTGAGCCCTGCCGTGTGTTAGCTTACACAGTTGCTTGTTCTTCATTATTGGAGTGTATTTGAGATCGGCAGTATGATGATCCTTATTTGCTTGTCCTTAGAGACACAGTGCGGTACGGAGGTGCCAAGTAGGTTACAGTTGGAGATGATGGAGTTTTAAGGATGTAGAGTCGTATTTTTGTACCTAATATAGATGGACTTCAAGATTTGATTCTAGAGGAGGCCCATAGTTCCTGGTATTCAATTCATCCGGGCGCAACTAAGATGTATCAGGATTTGCGGTAGCATTATTGGTCAAGGAGGATGAAGAAGGATATTGTTGCATATGTGGCTCGATGTTTGAATTGTTAGTAGGTAAAGTACGAGCATCAGAGACCTAGTGGTTTGTTACAGAAGATTGAGATTCCTTAGTGGAAGTGGGAGCATATCACTATGGACTTCGTTGTTGGACTCCTACAGACTCAGAGGAAGTTTGATGCAGTGTGGTTATTGTTGATAGGCTGACCAAGTCAGCATATTTCATTCCTGAGGTAGTTTCCTATTCTTCTAAGAGGTTAGTTGAGATCTATATCCGGGAGATTGTTCGTCTTTATGGTGTGCCCGTATCTATGATTTCGGACCAAGGTACACAGTTTACCTCACATTTTTTGAGGGCACTTCAGCGTGAGTTGGGCACACGGGTCAAGTTGAGCATAACATTTCATCCTTAGATGGACAGGTAATACGAGCGTACTATTTAGATTTTAGAGGATATGCTCCGAGCTTGTGTTATCGACTTTGGAGGCTCGTGGGATCAGTTCTTGCCATTAGTGGATTTTGCCTACAACAACAGCTACCAGTCAAAAATCTAGATGGCTTCTTACGAGGCTTTATATGGTAAGTGGTGTCGGTCACTGGTTGGATGGTTCGAGCCAGTAGAGGCTTGGCTGTTAGGTACGGATCTAGCACGCGATGCCTTGGACAAGGTCAGGATCATTCAGGATAGGCTTTGTACAGCTCAATCCAGGCAAAAGAGGTTATGCGGGACATAAGTTTCATGATGTTGCATTCATAGTCGGCGAGTGGGTGTTGCTTCGGGTGTCGCCTATGAAGGTCATGATGATATTTGGGAAAAGGGGCAAGCATAGCCCTAGATTCATTGGCCCGTTTGAGATTCTTGATCGACTGGGAAAGGTGGCTTACAGACTTGTGTTACCGTCGAGTTTATCAGTCGTGCATCGGTATTTCATGTGTCCATGCTTCAGAAGTATCACGACGATCTATCCCACATGTTAGATTTCAGCACTGTCCTGTTGGACAAGGACTTGTCCTATAAGAAGGAGCCGGTAGCTATTCAAGACCTGTAGGTTTGTCAGTTGAGATTGTAAGTTTCCTTTATGTTCGTGTTCAGTGGAGAGATCAGCATGTTGAGGCAGCAATGTTGGAGTCCGAGTTCGATATACGGAGCCAATATCCCCATTTTTCCTCCGACTCAGGTACTTCTTTTCTATGTTCATTCTAGGACAAACGTTTATTTTAAATTTTGCATTCCGAGGCCTTAAAAACCTCTTTTTGTCTCACCTTGATTTGTGTGCGCAGTTCGGCGCATTTCTAGAAAGCTCTTATGTGAAAACTAAGTAAAATATGGAAAATTGCTTTTAAAAATTGAATAAAGTTGACTTTGGTCAACATTCTTTGAAAACTAACTCGGATCCAAGATCATACAGTCTCGTAGGGTCTGTAGTAAAATTTGACACGGGCATATGCCTGGAATCAAATTTTGAGGTCCCAAGCCCGAGAAATAAATTTTTGAAAGAAATTGTTTAACTGAAATTATAAGATTTTTTGGAAATAAAAAGAGGTTTGAAATTGAATGTATCGGGCCTATATTTTGGTTTCGAAGCCCGGTATAGGTCTTATATAATAGTTAAGTTGAATATGTGAAGTTTGGTAAGAATCGGAGTTTGTTTAGAATAAATCGGGCCTTTATTTGAGAAATTGGAAATTTTAATGTTCTTGAGTGATTTCATGAATTTGAGGCTTAATTCATAGTTTTGGATGTTATTTTGATGATTTGATCGTACTAGCAAGTCCATATGATATTTTTATACTTTCGTGCATTTTTGGTTTGAGGATCGAGGACTCGGGTGACTTTTGGATAGGCCACGGAGTGAAATTGGACTTAGGAAAACTGTTCTTATGTTGAAGTCTGCAGGCTTCACAATTGCGAAGCCTGGCTTGCAAATGCGAGCTCGCAATTGCGAAGACTGGCTCGCATTTGTGAAGAAATATCGCAATTGCGATGATTGGTTGGGGAAAGGAACCTTCACATTTGCGAGGGTTATGTCGCAAATGCGACCTTAGCAGGCACCGCAATTGTGAACAATTGTTGGCATTTGCAAAGAAAGTAGAGGCAGGCCTTCATTTGCAATTGCGAAGCTTTGGCTGCAATTACGAGTTCGCATTTGCATACAAGACATCGCAAATGTGGTATATGCGCATGTGCAAATTATAACTTAACCGAAAATTCTTCATTTTTCAAACTCCCTCAAACCATAAGCTCTCTTGGGTGATTTTCAGAAGAAAAGCTCTTCTCCAAATTGATTGTAATTCATTTCTAACTCATTTCTTTAACCTATACTATCTTTTCACATGATGTCAACTCAAAATCAAGGGTTTTCATGGGGGAAATTGGGTGTTTTGGGTAGAACTTAGGATTTTCAAATTTTGGGGATTAGGACCTTGATTTGAGGTCTGATTTCAAAAATATTATATACTTGAGTTCGTGGGTGAATGGATAATCGTGTTTTGACCATGTTGGCCCGGGGTCGATTTTTAACTTATTGGGGAAATCTTTAGAAAAATTATTTTCATGCATTAGAATTGATTCATTTAGCATTTATTGATATCGTTAAGTGAATTGTAGCTAGATACAAACAAATTGGTGGTGGAAACAAGAGGTAAAGCGATAACTGAGGCTTGAATTGTGTTCGTGGCCTTGACGTGAGTGTTTGGTCTAACCTTAGCTTGAGGGATTAGGAGTTGTGTCTTATTTGCTATGTGTTAATTGTTGAGTACCACATATAGGCATGGTAACGAGTATCTATACGTTGGTGTCAAACATGCACGTGAGTCTTAGACTATGATTAATGTGAATCCATATTGTATTGTTCATGCCTTATATGATGATTTCTATTGTTGAACAAGTCTTGTGGAAGTATTATTGGTAATTGAACATTCTAGAGCGTTTGGTAGGCCCTTGACTTTTGTTTCCTAATTCTTGTTGATAATTGAAGTATGGTGTACTTTACATTTATCTATTAGTTTTCTGTTGTTATTTGATGTTCCCCGTAGCATGTTTCCCCCTCCTATCCTTAACTATAGATTTCTTCCTTTATTTTCCCGATGTATATGATTTAACTGTACAGGTTTATTTGTTAGTCTTGTCCTAGCTTTGTCACTACATTGACGAGGTTAGGCAAGACACTTACCAGCACACGGGGTCGGTTGTGCTGATACTACACTCTGCATTGTGTGCAGATCCGGTGCTGCAGCTTTTGGACTGTAGTAAGGTTGCTGCCTTTAGTCTATCAGGCGACCCGAGTTAGTCCTGCAGGCATCCGCAGGCCTTGGCGTCTCCTTTTATATGTCCATACTCTTTCTTTTATGTATTTCATAAACAACTTTGTATTTATCTTTCGGACCCCTATTTGTAGTATTCCTAGACAGTCTGTGAAATTGTGACACCAGTTCTGGGTAGCTTATGTTTATGGATTGGTATTAGTATTATTATGTTACATTTCATTCTTCTACTCTATTATTTTCGCTATTTATTTAATCTTAATTCACAACTGATAAAGGATTAAAAATGGAAAATGTAAAATATTTGGGATGATTGGCTAGCCTAGCTTTCACTAGTAGGCGCCATCACGACTCTCGAAGGTGGGAAATCTGGGTCATGACAAGTTGGTATCAGAGCTCTAGGTTACTGAGGTTTCACAATTCACGGACAAGCTTAGTGGAGTCTAAAGGATCGATACGCAGACGTCTGCATTTATCCCCCAGAGCCTACAGAGTTAGGAAAAACTTCACATCTGTTCTTTCCTGTCGTGCGACTTTATTTCTCAATGCTAACCGAACTTCCACTTTGTTCTTTTGCAGATGGTGAGAACACGTACCGCTTCATCAGCAGACTAGTAGCCCGAGCCCCCAATAGTAGCTCCTGCAAAGAGCAGAGGTCTAGGTCGTGCTTAGGCCCGAGGTAGAGGCAGGGCTCAGCCCAGAGCTTGAGCAACAACACCAGCAGCGAAGCCTCAGGTTGCGTTTGACGATGAGGTTCCAGCCCAGACAGTTCCAGTAGGACCAGCTCATGTCCCAGAGGTGTTCATCGCCAGCCCGGTACTTCAAGATGCTTTGGTCCGTATAGTAGGCCTTATGGAGAGTATTGCTTAGGCAGGTTTGCTCCCTATTACCCCAGCCATCTCTCAGGCTGGAGGACGAGCCCAGACTCCTGCTACTCGCACTTCGGAGTAGATGGTTTCCCAGTTTCAGACTCCAGCAGCTCTGTCATTTGGGGTAGTTCAGACTGGTGTTGTGGCACAGACTGGAGAGGGGCCAGCTATGTCCGCTAATGCCTTGTGGAGAATGGACTAGTTCACCAAGCTCTTCACTACCACTTTTGGTGGTACATCTTCCGAGGATCCCCAAGATTATTTGGGTAGTTGTTGATGTTTTAAGCGTCAATACCATACAAGATGGGGTGATTTGTGTGGTACCTAATTTTTGATCTATAAGTACCAGGTTCTTCTAGGTGTTCTAACTACTATTGTTTGCGGAATTAAAAGTACATAAAATAAAGAACACAGAGATTTTACGTGGAAAACACCTGGCTCAAAAGGTGAAAAAACCACGACCTACTATTCAGTAGGATTTTCCCAAACTTCCACTAAAATCACTGAGCCAAAACAACATTTACAAAACTCTTTTTAAACCTAAGGATTAACTCTAATCCAATTGTAGCACACAGCCTTAACTAATGCGACAACTTCAAGTTAGCCTATAACTTGAACACTCAAAGTACCTAGTACAATTGCTTCTGTGAAAGCTGAAAGATACAACTTTAAACCACCTTCCATAATTGAACTAGAATAAGAAAAAATATAATGGAACTGGTTTTCTATCTCTTTCAAGTAGCTTCAGGAGTGGACACTCAAATCTCACATAAATTGCTTGCAAATTCGCCTTGCTCTTCGGCTCTCAGTTTAGTTTAATTTCTGCTTATGTGCGATACCTGTAAAAGAGAACAATCACCGTCATTTAATAGGTTAGAAATTAGAGTTTGATTGGGACTCAATTGATGATCTTCTATCGCAGTTGAGTCCTTGAAGATCTCAAAATCCAACACTATCTTTATTTGGATTGTGTTCTTTTCATATAAGGAGACTTTCTTCCCTTATCCAATATGCAACCTTTTCGATCAATTCAGGAGATATTGATCATGACTTATCTCCTTTACGTGCACCCACATGTTTAGGTTGAAAAACTCTATGACAACAAGATGGACCCGGTCCATGAGCTTTTTACTGATCAAAGAACCTGTAAGAACTCAACTTAACCATCAACACCTAAAATTAGAAAATTACTTTTCATCAAGGACTAGGTTAATTAGGTTATAAATATCACTTATTTCAGAATAATGTGTAAAGCATAATATATCTTCCCCCTTTTGGCATCATCAAAAAGTTGCATGCACAGTGTGAATCTCAGATTTTAATAAGTACTCATGGCCACTTGGGCAACTGCAAGTGCAATCATGGTGCAATCATCAGTAATCAAACAAACATATTTAAACTATCAAGGTCATAATAATCATTGAACAAGAGAAAACGGCAGTTTTCATTGATAGAGATATGTTTCCCCAAATAAACCACAAAAAGAAAGAAAAACATTCAAACTAAGAGCAAAAATAGAAAAAATCCCTAATCTGGGTCACTGGGGTATACTAGAACTAGTTCAGGAGTCAGAAACTAGGAGTCCTAAGGCTTGGAGGAACTGGAGGGTTCAATTTGGAGAAGATTCAGCATGTTCTGAAGAATTCCATCATTCTTCTCCTTTTCTTTTGCAAGCTCAACTCTGAGACCATCCCTATAAGCTTCCACTTCAACCACACTAGCCTGGAGCCTAGCAATTTCAGCATCCTTAGCTGCATATTCCTGATCCAAAGTTTTAACCTTACTGTTGATGGGTGTCCTCAGAGATGAAACAGGTTCAATAGGGATGGCATTGACTGGATAGTCACAAGCAATAAGTGTTTTGACACCAAAGTGTTCTTTGCTTGAGGCCATCTCCCATTTCTTTGGAGGATGATTAAGCCTGTCCAGAACTATGTTTAGTACGAAGCCATATGGAGTAGCATGAGCCTTGGAACCATTTATGACCCTGTCTAGTAATTTGACTCTGAGTGAAGGCCAGTTGATTTGCTTTCCCTTTTCAAGGCATTCCATGAGCACCAGATCCATGTAGTTGGCAGTGTGACTTCTCTTATGTCTTGGAAATAAGTATTTGTTGACAAACTCAAACACCACCTTATGCTGAGGCCTTTTCTCACTTTTTTGCACCGCTCTAACTTCATTCACATCCTCAAAATAATAGACTCTTTTGGTGATTTCAAGAGCAGTGGGGAGGGATTTCATGCATGACCACCTTTGTCTAGTATAGTCATCAAACCCTTTAGAAGGAATGTCCAGAATCTCTCCCAATTTCACAACATCAAACTGCACTTGAACTCCCTTCACCTGGCTACTGACTACTCCATCCTTAACAACAACATTTTCCATAAATTCAATCAACTCATTTCTAAAAAACCTTCCTTCCATCTGAAGGACCATGTCCTTCCATCCCTAAGCAACCAAATAGCCTACCAATCTCATCATCCCTGGTTCTACCAGGTCCTTCAGCAATCTACCTTTTAAGATATTATCAAAAGCAATAACATCCCGGCAAGGGAGACAATGTCATAAATCTCTTCTTTATTGCTTTTGATAATATCTCCCTTGTCGGGATGTTATTGCTTTTGATATTATCTCCCTTGTCGAGATGTTATTACTCATAATATTACTTCCCTTGCCTAGATATTATTGTTATGCTATTGTTCCCTTGATGGGATTTTATTGTGATATTATTGATTCCCTTGCCAAAATTTCTTTGTGATTGTTGCTTGGGTGAGGAAGAGTGTAAAGAACGAAGGGCTATGCCGTGCATGATTTTGAGAGTGTTAATGCACGTGCAGATATTGTGAGGTAAAACTACGAAGGGTGATGCCGTGACGTACGATGTACAATGTACAATGTCGTGCCATGATATGAGTGATAATGCATGAAGTATAATTACGTGCCATGATTATGTAGGGTAAAAGCATGAAGCACGAAGGGTGGTGTTGTGTACTTAACTTTTGGTTTCCTGATTCTTGCTGATAATTTAATTATGGTGTTCTTTACATTTATCTATTATTTTTCTGTTGTTACTTGATGTTCCCCGCAGCATGTTCCCCCTTCCTTTCCTTAACTGTAGATTTCTGCCTTTATTTTCCTGATGTATATGATTTAACTGTACAGGTTAATTTGGTAGTCTTGTCCTAGCCTTCTCACTACTTCGCCAAGGTTAAGCTAGGCACTTACCAGCACATAGGGTCGGTTGTGCTGATACTACATTCTGCACTATGTTCAAATCCCGGTGCTACAGCTTTTGGACCGTAGTGAGGTTTCTTCCTTCAGTCCATTAGGCGACCCGAGGTAGTCCTACAGGTTTCCGCAGACCTTGGTGTCTCCTTCTATCTTTCCGTACTGTTTCTTTTATGTATCTCAGAAACAACTTTGTATTTATCTTTCAGACCCCTATTTGTAGTATTCTTAGACAGTCTGTGAAATTGTGACATCAGTTCTAGGTAGCTTATGTTTATGGATTGGTATCGGTATTATTAATAAACAATTACATTTCATTCTTCCGCTTTATTATTTATGTTATTTATTTAATGTTAATTCACAACTGTTAAAGGATTAAAAATGGAAAAGGTAAAATATTTGGAATGATTGCTTGCCTAGCTTTTACTGGTAGGCGCCATCACGACTTCCGAGGGTAAGAAATCTAGCTTGTGACATAATGTTATTAGTGATTAAGCAAGTAGTTAGTTAGTTTATATAATGTATATAAATAGAATAGTAAATAGAGAGTTATTTTGCACATTACATTTCAATCAAATAACAAACTCTGTTATTCTCTCTGCTTTCAACTATCTTCTCGACTCTTCTTCTCCTTCTTCTTCTGAGCTCAAACTTCCATAGCCATGGAAGTTAATATGGTATCAGAGCTTTCATTGTCGATCTAAGCGCAGTCTTCTGCTTGCTTGAACTCTGTATCACCTTAATTCAAACACACGGTGTTGGACTGTTGCAAAGTGACAAAGGATTAAAGCAATGGTTTCTTCAAAATCACTCAAAATCGAGTTGAATTGAAATTGAACAAGTTGAAAATAGCAATTGCAGATGATGAGAACAATCACTTACCTGGAAATGCCTCTCCAATGACCAGTTCAACCAGAGTCACCACAGTCGATCACAATCATCCTCTCTACTTACAACCTACATATACTCCATGTAGCTCTCTGATCTCTCTTCAATTGACTGGCTCAGACAACTATGCTATATGGAGTAGATCTATGCGAATTGGCTTGTTAGGTAAAAGCAAATTAGGTTTTGTTGATAGATGTTATCCTAAGTCTAAGTTTGAACCTAAACTCAAGGATCAATGAGAAAAGGTGAATGCAGTAGTTTTTCTATAGATAATGAATGCTGTACGACCAAGATTGCTAAGTAGTGTTGTATATGCATCCAATGCTCACATGGTCTTGGAAGATTTAAAAGAAAGGTTTGACAAAGTGAATGGCTCTAGGGTGATTCTTCTCTATAGGGAGATTCATACCCTAACTCGGGGAACTATGACTGTTGCTGATTACTTTTCTAAGCTCGGAGATTTATGGAATTAATTTGATGCACTTATGCCTTGCCCTGGAAGTCCATGTCCATAATCCAAGAAGAATGTTGCTCACTTTGAATATCATAGACTTCTACGTTCCTTATGGTCCTAAATGATTCCTACTCACAAGCTAGGAGTCAGATTATAATGATGTCTCTAGTTCCTAACAGCAATAAAGCCTACTATTTACTTGTTGATCTTAAGAGGCATAGGAGTCTAGAAAATTTTACACAAGTGGTACAAGTTGTAGAGTTGCTGAAGGCAATACAATGTTTAGCAACAGAGGCCTAGCAGTTCCAAGGGGAAATACCATACATTAGAAGAAGATCCCTCAATGTGAGTATTGCCATTGCAAAGGACATACAAAGGAGAACTGTTAAAAGTTAGTTGGCTACCCCTCAGACTTCAAGTCTAAGAAGAAAGGAGGTAGTCCTGGAGCTTATACAAGCTATGCAAGTCCAACCACAGGTCATCTCCCTGGTGTTTCCTGGAATTTTACTAACAACAATCCTCAAATGCTCTTTGGAATGCTGAAACAACAGAGCTTTCAAGTACCTCAGCAACCTATTCAACATTCCACTCCTTACTTTACACATGAGCCATATCCACAACCACATTCAATGCTTCATAAACCTGTTCAGCAGCCTGCCTCTTTCTTCACACAAGAATAGTATCAATAAATTGTTCGGTTACTCAACCAAGGCATAGATGAAGGCACTTCTTTCAAGATTGCAACAACAGGTACTCTGATTGCCCTAGTATCTCATTATGTTAAGAATAGATGGATAGTAGATATTGGAGCCTCCAACCATATGTCATCTACCTTGTAGTTGTTAAACTCTTTCTAGCTTGTTTCAGAGTCTGAAAGAAATAAAGTACACTTACCTACAAGAGATGTAGCATTAGTCACACACAGTGGGAAATCATCTGTGTTTACTAATCAGGACATCAGTATCTAAACTTACCAAGGAGTTGCAGTTTTAGTGGAATTCCTCCTAGACTTCTATATATTTCAGGATCTCTACAGTGGTTAGGTGAAGGGAATTGGTAAGGAGAAACTGGGACTCTACATCCTGCAAGGAAACTCACTACAAGTAAGTTCATTACCTACTCAAGCTAAGTCATCAAATAAGTAGTGAATGTAATCAATAAAAGTTTTGTTACAACTAATAGTGGCAACAACAATAGTGCTTGTGTTTTTGATTCTTGCTCACTATGGCATATGAGGTTAGGCCATGCTCCAATTGAGGTGATTAGAAATCATGAGTTACTCATTAAGCTGAAACCTTGTGATCAATCATATTGTATTGTGTGTCCATTAGCCGAACAAACAAAATTACCTTTTCAATTGAGCACACTGGTTCAAAACCTCATTTGAATTAATACATTGTGATGTTTGGGGACCCTACAGGGTATCAAAATATGATGGGAAAAGGTTCTTTGTTACTATTGTAGATGATTTTACTAGATATACTTGGATCTGTCTAATTATTTCTCAGTCAGACACTATAGTTGTACTAAAATACTTTATGAATAAAGTGAAGAATGTATTCTCTAGTTCAGTCAAGACTCTAAAAACAAACTATGGAGGTGAATTCTTTAGTCATAAGGTCAAAACTCTCATTTCTGACTTTGGGATCAATCATCAAAGCACATGTGTCTACACTCCGTAACAGAATGGGATTGTTAAGACGACACACAGAATTGTCCTAGATATGGTTAGGTCACTCAGGTTTCAGGCAGCAATACATTTAGGGGTTGTTTGGTATGAGGTATAAGAAGGAATAGGGGTGGTATAAAAATTTAATACCACCTTAATACTCTGTTTGGTTAGCAAACCAGGTATAAGTTATCCCGGTGTTAATTTTAATACCGGGATAACTTATACCTTATAGAGGGTGGGGTAATTAGCATCGGTATAACCTATACCTTCTTCTTAAAAATTATACAATTGTCATTCTTAATACAACATACCAAAAAGTGAATAAACAACAATTCCAACATAACTAATCCCAGCATAACTTATCCCAACATAACTTATACCGGTATAAGCCATATTCCAACGAAACAACCCCTTAAGGTTCTGGGGAGAGTGTTTCACCATAGCTATCTACCTAATCAACAGACTACCCTTAAGAGTCACTGCTGACAGGTCTTCATTTGAAATGCTATACTCTCATGCCCTCTCATTATCTCATCTAAAGGTATTTGGTAGTCTATGTTATGCTGCTACTCCTAAGATAGTAGACAAGTTTGCCTCTAGAGAAGTGCCTACAGTGTTCATGTGGTATTGAATTACCCAGAAGTGGTACAAACTGTATGATCTTCACTCACATAACTTCTTGGTAAGCAGGCATGTCGTGTTTCAGGTGGACCTATTTCCTTTCAAGCACATGAAAGTAGCAGGAACTCTAATATTTCTAGTCTTGGACCTTATGTTTCCAGATGGAGTACACTATATGAATGATAACAAGCATGTTCCATGTCCCTATACTTGTTCACCTAAGACATCTGCTATCTCTCCTTATCCGAGGGAGACTCATGCAAACTTTCCTAATACATCAGAAGCAGAGATTGACACATCTGAACAAATCTCTCCATTAGCAGGCAGTGAGCATACCACGTCTGATCAAGCTCCTTCATCATCTGCAGCCTCTCCAATGGGTCCTCGAAGGTTATCCAGACCAAGTAAGCCTCCTCTGTGATTACAAGACTATGTAACCAAAGGCATCAAGCAATCCTGCTTATATCTCTATCCTCATATATTACCCATGCACAACTCAAGCCAGTGTATCTGCAAGCTCTCTCTGCTTATTAGCCCTATCAAAGCCACAGAGAAGCCTTTGTTGATGCAAAGTGGATACAAGCTACGCAACTGGAGATAGCTGCTTTGGAAAACAAAAATACATGGAGTATTGTTGACCTGCATTCTAGTAAAGTGCTAATTCGCTGCAAATTGGATTTTTAAAATTAAGTATAGAGCCTCAGGGGAGGTGGAGATATATAGGACTCTTTTGGTTGCCAAGGGATACAGTCAAAAAGAAGGCCCTTGATTACAATGAGACCTTTTTCCCAGTAGCCAAAATGGTTATAGTCAGGACTATGGTAGCACTTTTTGCAGCTAAGTAATGGACTATCTATCAAATGGATGTCCATAATGCTTTCCCTAATGGGGATTTACTAGAGGAGGTGTATATGCTTGTTCCTGAGAGGTTTAGCAGACAAGGGGTGTCCTTGAAGGTTTGCAAACTTCACAAATCACTATATGGCCTCAAACAAGCACCTAGACAATGGAACAAGAAGTTGAAAGAGTCATTGTTGCAGATGGGATTCCAACAAAGTCACTTTTATTATTCCTTGTTTACAAGGAAAGCAAGCAGTTACCTAATAGTGATCTTAGGTTATGTTGATGATCTACCCATCACAGGCAAGAACCAGTCACTATTGAGTCAGAAAAGAAAAGTCAATTCAAAATGAAAGACCTAGGTGAATTGAAATTCTTCCTAAGCATTGAGTTTTCAAGGTCCAAGGAAGGGATTGTGATGTGTTAAAAGAAGTATGTTCTAGAACTCATCTCTAAGTCAGGGCTAGGGGGAGCAAAACCAGAAGGAACTTCACTTGAGTTGAATCACAAATTAACTTCTGAAGAATATGATAAGTGCATAAGAAGTGATGAGAAGCATGAAGATAAACTACTCAAAGATCCTGGAGGATATCAAAGGCTAGAGGGCAGACTTCTGTACTTAACTATGACAAGACCTAACTTTGCCTTTCTTGAATAAGTATTGAGTCAATATATGCACCGTCCGAAGGACTCTCATATGTAAGCATCACTTAGAGAAGTAAGATATCTAAAAGAAGCCCCAGGTTTAGGTTGTTGATACCTGCACAGAACACTAACAAGCTGAGTGCTTATTGCGACTCGGACTGGGGAGCATGTTTTCAAATAAGGAGGTATGTAACATGCTGTTTTGTAAAGTTTGTGGATCACTAATCTCTTGGAAGTCAAAGAAACAAGAGACAATATCCAGAAGCTTAGCTGAAGCTGAGTTTAGAATCGTGGATTTATATACAGCTGAAATAACTTGGCTTATAGGACTATTCAAAGAGCTTGGAGTGGATGTGGAATTACCTGTGAAGCTTAGGCGAGGTTGCAATCCAAATAGCAGCCAATCCAATTTTCCATGAACGAACCAAGCATATAGACATTTATTTCCACTTTGTAAGAGAAAGGATTACAGAGGGAATACTGAGAACAGAGTATGTTTCAACCAAAGAACAACGGGTTGATCTACTTACAAAAAGTCTAGGGAAACTTCAACATGATTACTTGCTAAGCAGACTTGGAGTACTGAACTTATTCAAGCCATTGGCTTGAGGGAGATGTTGAGAGTACTCAAGTCTACTTAACTCTAGCTAGCTTAAGGAGTTAATGTTATCAGTGATTAAACAAGTAGTAAGTTAGTGTATGTAATGTATATAAATAGAATAGTAAATAGAGAATTAGTTTGTACATTATATTTCAATCAAATAACAAACTCTGTTGTTCTCTCTGCTCTCAACTGTCTTCTCGAAACTTCTTCTCCTTCTTCTGAGCTCAATCTTCCATAGCAATGGAAGTTAACATTATTTTCCAATCGAGTTTATGTTATATATATATTCCTTGTGTATAAGATTTTGCAAAATCAATTAATTTAATATGTTGCCGAAAGTTAGAATTAGTTTCCAAGACGTTACTAATTCCATTAATTATGGATAATTACTTTTAAGGTGACAATCTGATAATATAAAAATAATTATATTGTCTAGAAAATATAACCCAGAAGATAATTATTGAAATTGTTTCAAATAAGAAATGAGAAGTACCTACAAGTGTTTAGAAGCAATATTCCTTAATATTTGCTATTATGTACGTAGAAAACATAACCTCGAGCAAATAAGCAGGAGAAGAAGGTGACAGTTAGAGCTTGACTTTAGTATTTTACTTCTTTAGGATCGGAATTTGATAAAAAATCTGCAACTATCATTTTCATCCATTAATCTGTAATTACTTGCTGGAAGAAATAATTAACAGATTGATCGATTCATTTCCCTTGTTTTGACCATATGAGGGTTGAGTCTAGTTTTAGTTAACCTCATGTGGTCTCTTATTAGGAGTAGTTAATTAAATGTAATACCCTTGACGTGAAAGCAATATATGCAAAATGTAATTAACTCTCTCTATTTGTTTATTTTTTAAATAGTGAGTCTATTCATATTCTACTTATGCTCTTCATTATTTGGGTCAACCTTCTTTTCATGTCTTTTTCTCTTTTTTGCCTGGGAGCAAGAGGGTGTGCATATACGATATCATTTAGGATCAAACTCTATGGTCATTTATAGTATAATTTAGGATTTAATTTATAAACACTTACCGTAAAAGAAGGAGTACCTTGGCTTAACTAGTAAAGTTGTTATCATATGATCAGGAGGTCACGGGTTCGAGCCATGAAAATAACCTCATATAAAAATTCAAGATAAATTTGCATACAACAGACCCTTGTGGTCCGACCCTTCCCTAGACGCTGCGCATAGTGGAAACTTAGTGCACCGGGCTGCTCTTTTTTTTTAGCATAAAAGAATATCTACAACATGAATGCATTTTTACTTATACATTTTTAGTGCATAAAGTACATAATTAATCAAATCTTTGGCCTTAAGTTCCAATCTCAATGTGCCTTACATGCCTCCTCCTTCGCGATGGCCACCCAGACCGCTTTCGGACAGCAGGTGGCGAGTGGAGAACACCAAAATGATCCACCTAATAGTGCGAACATGGTAGGAGATGCATCTAAGCCTACCTATACATACTCGGTTACTTGACCTAGTCCTATTAGATTGGAATATCGGCCCCTAAGGGCATACCAGCAGTTTTCTTCACGGAACATGAAGAGGAGGAGCTGGCGAAAGTTTGCAAAATTGCTGTTATTGGGAAATTCTCTCATGGGAAACCTCTTCTTGACGACATTCGTTGAGACTTCTCTGCAAGGTTTCTGACAAGGCGTCCGATGAAGATTGGTCATTATGATGTTAAACATGTTTTCATCAATTTCATGGATGAGGAGGACTTCAAGGGATTCTATTTCAGGGACAAAGTCAATATCTTAGGATCTCCTATGAGGTTGCAGTGATAGACCAAATATTTAAAACCCGATGTAGAGACAACTCTTGTACCAGTCTAGATTCATCTTTAAGGTTTAAAGTGGCACTATTATAATTGGGATTCCCTTCTACATATTACTTCACCAGTAGGTACTCTCCTCACCGTTGATAAAGCTACTGTTTATAAATTTCGACTGAATTTTGCCAAATTAAAATTTTAGATTGACCTCGTTTCTCAACGAAGAGACTCAGTTTGGGTTGGGCTTAAAGATAATAATGGTTTAGAGGATATTGGTTTTTGGCAGAAGGTTGAATATGATTATGTACCAGAATATTGTTTTAAGTGCATGCATCTGGGTACTAAAAGATTTATGTTATTCCTAGAAGAAGAGCGGCACTAGAGTTTTGGGGGGGGGGG
>MU740005.1:94216-122108 GCA_026770625.1 Nicotiana glauca
CAAAGCCAAACCCATATTTTTGGAAACCGATTTTCAGCTAAAAAATGGTTGCTTAAAAAACCTCTATTCTCTCTCGCTGAAGAAGAAACAGACTTTTACCCACAGCTTGTCACAACTCAAACTCCACTAAGAGTTGTGGTGGCGTCGAACACCACTATCAGGCAAGCCAACCAAATTACTTGTTGAATTTCTCCTTTTAAACAATCTTAAAAATTAAAATTTTCCTTCATTTTTTTATAAATAAAAAGAAAGATAGCTGCTTCAATTAGAATTAAATAATAGGCAATTAATACAAAATATTTCAAAATCATTCCAGAACCCGGTGTCACAAATGCATGAGCATTTACCAAGATAGAAATAAAATACAACATCCGTCTGGAATACAGTGGACAGAAAGTAAATATATTATGCTGAAAAGGGACTATACTAGCTGTGGCCGCCTCGAACAATGCAATTCACTTAGTCCCAGAATCATCCTTGTTGTTACGCCCAATAGGCCACTAATAACACATGAACCTGTGCAACAAAAATGCACATAAGTGTAGTATGATTATGAAAACAACGTGTACTCAATGAGTATCCCGTCTAATCTTGAAGAAATAGATATGTGATGGTTGACTTCGACACTTACTCGTGGTCCAATGATGATGTCAATAATACATTAAATCGTGGATTTCTATAAATATGTCCAATAGAAAGAAACAAGTAAACAATTAATTCGTTTACAGAAAATTTCCAAAAAGAAAAATTCTTTTCATTATTTATCCAAATACTTCCAAGCCATAAAGAGGCAATAACAATTTTAATAAGTTCAAGGCAACAATACCAGCATGAAAAAATAATCACCGTGGGACGTACGGTCGGATCCAACATAAAAGTAAAATGAGCACTGCCGAGGGTCGAACAGCTCGAACCATAGATGCATCTATTACCCTGTTCGTGAACTATCTGTGCAATACGGTCAACATAAAATAAACAATCACCCCGCTCGCGAACCATTCATGCGATGCAGATACACATAAAAATACATGCAAATAGCCAATTAAGAATTTATCGGGGAATAATTATTCAAATAAAAGCCACTTTCTCTTTTGACTATTTAAGTAGAGAGGTCAAATCTTTTTGAGAATGGATTTATTAATTCGATGTGGTTTAATCAGTTCGAGCTATCAAGAAGATTACAAATATTCCAAGTATAACATGCTTTTGGGTCCTAGACTACTCGGACTTAAGCATGATAGTATCTACGCACGGACTCTCATCAAATCGTGCGTACGTAGCCCCCACAAATAGGAGAACATAACCAATTAATTCTTCTATGGGGATATTTCCCTCTTAGGAGACTCACCTTGCTCCAAAGATCCATAACCGACATTCCACGCTCTTCCGAAGAATCCAATCGATGCAAAAAGCTCCAATGCTAGCCAATAATAATACCAATCCATTTATATATACTCAATTTCTCCTAATGATCCAATTCATAGAAATTCCTAACCCCGATCAAAAAGTTGATAAAATTGCCCTCGAGCCCACGTGTCCGGATTTCTAAATTTTTCGAAGATAAAGTTTACCCATGAACTCACGAACTCAAATATATGATTTTCTCTTAATTTCATACCCAAAATCGTGGTCAAAATTCAAAAATACAAATTTCCTAGGTTTTCTTCAAAATCCAAAAATTTCTACAAATTTACATGATTTTTCTTATTAAAATCTAGATATAATCCAAGTAATTAACTTACAATATGTGGGAATTACTTAGCTTGACATGGATGATGAAAATGGAGCTCCAAAATCGCTCCTAGGTCGGCTCCCATGGAGGAAATAAGATGAAATGAGCCAAATCCATTTCTTTACACTTATACACTGCCCCTACGACTCTTCTTCGTGTTCGGGAGACCCCTATCGCGTTTGTGAAGAAGAAAATTTCCAAAAATTATTTTCGAAACTCTCCTCAGACAACCTCTAGTATAATGGCAATACATTCATGTTTGTGATAAATGGTTTAGTGTTTCGAAAACTAGACACTGAGATATATAACTTTCATGTTTTGATCATCTCCTAATTCCTTATAGATTTTGAGACATAAGCAGGCAAAGTCAACCCAGTGTAACACAATTTCTTCTTCATCTTCCCAGTCATCCTATAGTGTACCAGGCATAGCTTTTTGTACATAAATCCAAATGCTAAATGGTTTATATTTCGGAACATTAGACACAAAGGGATACAACTTTGATTTTTGGATCATCTCCAAATTCCTTATAGATTGCAATATATGAGTCTCCGAAGTCGGACCTGTGCAGCAGAGATTTCCTTCTTCACAAACGCGAGAACCTCTTCGCGAACGCTAATAACAGAGTCCCTGAAGTCAAATCCTTCTTCGCGAACGTGAAGAACAATACCAGATACCAGCACCAACTATTTCAAAACAGCCCGAAATGATCTAAAACCACCCTAAATACACCCGAGGCTCCCGGGTCCCCGTCTAATCACACAAACCAGTCCCATAATATAACATAGACCTGCTCGAGGCCTCAAATCACATCAAACAAAATCGAAATAATTAACCACACTCCAATTCAAGCTTTATGAACTTTGAAATTTTAAACTTCTACATTCGGTGCCGAAACCCGTCAAATCACGTCCGATTAACCTTAAATTTTATACATAAGTCATATTCGACATTACGGACCTACTCCAACTTCCGGAATCGGAATCCGACCCCGATATAAAAAAGTCCACTTCCGGTCAAACTTCTCAAAAACCTACAAATTTCTATCTTTAGCCAAATGACTCTAAAATGACCTACGGGCCTCCGAATTCACTTCTGATCACGCTCCCAACTCCAAAATCACCATACAGAGCTAATCCCAAACGGACATTGATAACACTGAAATTCACTTCAAGCCAAACTTATGAAATTTCTTCCAAAATGCTAGCTTCCACAATAGGCGCCAAAACGCTCCCGGGTTATCCAACACCCGATCCGGGCATACACCCAAGTCCGAAATCATCATATGAACCTAGTAGAACCTTCAGAACCCAATTCCAAGGTAGTTTACTCTGAAATCAAATCTTAGTTGATTATTTCAACTTAAAGCTTCCAAAACGAGAATTCTCTTTCCATATCAACTTCGAACTTCCCGAAATGAAATTCCGACCATGCACACAAGTCATAATACCTGAAGTGAAACTGCTCATGGCCTCAGACTGTTGAATGGTGAGCTAGAGCTCAAAATGACCGGTTGGGTCATTACATTCTCTCCCACCTAAACATATGTTCGTCCTCGAACGTGCCGAGAACTATACTAAAGTAGTCTGAAATCACTGTTTAAAAACTCGAGCACCTACCCATGCTGCCACAACTCTGCTGAGCACCCTAGCTCGATCACTCTGAAGATATTCTTTTTTACTTAAGAAAATAAGCCTTAGAGACCAATTCCAACATCCGGAATTCTCTGCCAGGCATGTTTCCAACATACGATCACCATGTTAATCACTACACGCTGTACCCAAACATGACTGCACAATTTTAGCTGAATTCACACCTTGCATCACTTTACTCAACGGACCACAATAATACTTTCTGATCAACTTAATCAAAATTCCACGAAATTGATGCTCCCATTGCATCTCATGACATACATAGGTCTTACTCTAACTCTTACTATGCCACCATGACGTAAGAGATGTGTTGAAATTCATAACCAACTGCCGAATCAACAAATCATTGAGTCTATACTCCTGAAAAGAACCATCACTTCATTCGGAATGGAATAATGGCCTTAGCTCTTTATTGTACTTCATATAATCAGATTACACGGATCTTAAATCCAATAATCTTATCTCACCCAGTACGAACTTCTCAGGAAATAAGTCCCCCGAACATGATCAAAAAGTCTCATATGACACCACAATGTGCCAATAGGCTACCAATTCGAATGGGTTACATAAAAGAAAACGAATTCTGAAAAGGAAATCCAATTACCTCGCTCGCAAATCATACATGCGACGCGGGCACATTACTAACACGAGTTTTCCTCAGACAATAGGAAACAAAACACATAGAAACAGATATAGGGAACTGTACTGAACATCACATTGTTGCGGCGTGCAACCCGATCCAAATAACATACCCATAGTGGCGTGCCATCCGATCCACACATCAAACCATGGTTTCGTGCCACCCAATCCACACGTAGAACTCACATAAGGAGATGTACATTGAGATAAATTGCTCATTATAACAAAATACCGAATATCGGTCATAAACACGCTAAGTGCATAATATCATTCCCCGGGGAGACATATAACACTATAAGTCACAAACTCGAGCACAACTGAGGTGCGATATACAATCTGAATCTCAAGAGCCATACTGCTCATATAACCTCACCTCTATGCGGAACCTCAACATATAAGAAATTCACCGAGCCATCTCACAAATAGCACGACGCAATACATCATTACATGAAATAGCTAGCAACAAAATAACACCCTGGCTACCCTTCCATAAGGAGCGCATTGCTGAAATGAGCACATCTGGCCTAATATAGAGCTCATATTCATTTTTAAATCCATCCATCGACCTCAAGTCGATCCTGATCATACCAATATAGGCCAATAACCTTTCAAAGGTCCAAACTAACTTCCTTTTTCTCATAATACACAAGAACAACTATCACAACCGGAGTAATCCTCCACGGTCCACAACCCAATAGACTGAGTGCCCTCCAGGCATCAATTCTCAATTTAACGACATCTCTACAATCTTCATACTTGGTTTAATTCCTTAATCAATCAAGTGGATACATGCCACACTTATACAACCTTCCCGTGGGGCATGCTCTCATGATCTTCCGTGACGAATAACAAGTCTACACACCCAAAACACAGCCGCACTAATGATGAAAAGCGATCAAGAATCCTTAGCCAGGATGCAAAGTCTTTTTCACAAAACACCGATCTCAGGTGACACTGAGGAATATACCAACTTACTTTAAACATCGAAACTCCTGTCCTGCTCATCTGAGTTCATGACATCCTTGTCAACAATGAACTACAACCTTGATCCTCACTTCAAATTACATACCACTCACTGCACCCAATATGACAATATACGATAGAACACAATTTTGATCATAACTCTGGAACCACTAATAAGTTAACACTTCATCACATAAAATCCTTTCATTGAACTAACTTCATGAGAAATATAGCAACACATAAGTAAATTCTTATAACCGTAGAATATGCAAACATCTAAGTAGTGGTCTAAGCCACCACAGCCCTTCCGGGATCTGACTACACACAACGGGCCATAACAATAGAATACTCCTGAATAACATCAATTACGGCGACCGTCAGGCCTCACATGTACCGCCAAAAATCACATGCATAACTTGATCACGCTGAGGGAACTGATCTCTATCACCAGTATGCCAACTCAACTATGGCTAACCAATCTATCTTCTATCGATTCACCCTAATTGCCTTAGAAGCAATAACAACTCCATTCAACAGATAGCACACTCCATCCACACTTATCCCGAATGACCTTGAATCACGAGGCCATTCTGTCTCAAAGCCCACGAATCATTTCGTATTTCCCAAATGCTACACTGCAAGTCAAGACATCATAAAACATCCTGGGCCTTTTCTCATAAACTACTACCAAGCTTAAATCCTAATCGTACCTATAGGCTTGAAATCATTAGGCACCACGCTTTACCCCTTGAATCCACTAGGACAGTTACTGAGAGCCACCCACTCTGACTTGGCCCTAAATATGATAAACTCCATGAATCTAATAGCACATGGATATCCTCTCGACGAAGCACCAGGCATAATCACTTCCCTTGAAACCCACATTTATAAAAGGCATAAATCCTGAATCCTTCCCCAAGTCTGAACATGAGCCAATAAGGCCAACCAAAGCACCATTTGACAATTCCTTTGCTCAAATCACCACTTATGTTCTTTTTCCATAGCAGAAATAACCCAGAAATATGCTAACGACCAGAAAACCTCGCAAGTAGTTAACCATGCAACCTAATCATAGGCGGTGGGACTCTCCCACTTAGCTTGAAATCACTATTACACAACTCTGGAACTCACAGAAATTCCTTATTTCTTATTGAAATAACCTTGCACATTCAACAGCCTAAATTCTCGAATTCTTTCTGTAAAACCCCCTTTTTATACTCTAAATCATCAACCATCGTACGACCGATCTCTTTGCTGTATATTAGCCAATACTTCAAATTAGATCCATAGACACCAATCACCAATAACTAAAATTACCAAATCAATCCAAACTCTCCTTAAGGCGTGTAGTCATCCTACCACCAATCCTCTATGCAGCTCTGCCACTCTCCCACTTTGGGAAAACTCGCTTCTTTAATCAATTACTCGACCTGCGCTTCTTATACCGGGCCTTCTAGAAGTTTTAAACACCGTCTGACACTTCCCACATGTCCTTCCTCACACTTTGCTGCACAATTGTTGACTAAAAATCTATCTTCATAGCACTTGAACCCACCAATCGTTACTAACTTTAAACCATTCCGAAGATTATCTTTCTCGAGCCATCAACACCAGGAACATTTATTCCATCCTGAACCACCACACCCCGCGATCGTTGCTTCTTCAATACTATCCCACGATATCCTACTCCAAAGGCGAGTTGTAGAAGATCATAACACCGACAAACTTAGTACATACAATAAGGATAATGACACCTCATCATAGATGAAAACTCCACCACACTCGCAACTACCAAGTCTTGTTACCCTATCAACCCAAACCTGAACATTCTCAGCCCGATTGCCTGTCCCTTTCCGAGAATAAAATACTGAATCTCTAGATCATGCACTGAGTAAACCTCGCTTCAAGCCATTCACTGCCTCGACACGTAAACAAACATCCTACCGTCATATCAATACTGCAGAATAATCATTCATAAGCATCATGGAAACCTATGCCTAGCCTCAAGGCTCTAAGAAGTACCGCCACTAAGCTGAAAGAATAGAATATCCTTCCACAAGGCGACAATAATAGCTCACACAACCCTGCAGGGAGAAACATCTCGCACCACGTTCGTAGTACCATTACAATTCTTCAATTCTCTATTTATAACAAGTGATTCACATTGCGTAAGATTGAGCAGGAAGGAAACAAGGGCATAAGCATCCAGGAATCAAATCGCACGATAAGGAATCAAGAAGGAAGTACTCCAAACATCCCTGTAGCCTCCCGAGAATAAGTACCGATGTCTCTCTACAAATCCGCGAGACTCTACTAGATGATACACTCAAATTACACTTTATCAATTCGTGTAAGGCGGTCGATGTCAAATATAATAACCCAACAAGGTTGGGGTCGAATCCCACAGGGAATAGGTGTGAAAAGGTTACTTGAATCAGTGTGTTGCTTGACTGAAATCGTAATTCTATTCGGTTGAAGGTAACAAGGGTGTAGAATAACAGTAACAAGAGTATGAGTAGAAGTTGTTTTGGAATTTTAACTAATTGAAATGTTGATATGATAATTAATGATATTGATTAAACCAAGGTTGTGTCCCCGTCAATGAAGTGCAATGCTATCGGTGTTAATATAATATATTTCTAATGGTCTGTTCTTGGTATGCAATTGATGTCTAAGCAACTACCCAATATTTCCCAATAAGTGGATAGTATTTCCTCTTCTAAATTTTTCCAAATGTAAAAGAGCTGAAATTCATAACCATCAATATATGGCAAATAAAACCCACTTATCCCTAAACGATTTTATTAAATAAGGTGTAAGGCCTTGAGTTTTTGATATTTACTTCTACCAAATTCTAACCCACTTTCCCAAGTAAAGCAAGAATTTAATGGCTTATGTTAATGTTTGCAACCACCAACAATAAATGAAGAATGAGAAGTAAATAAATACCAACCAATCATTATACATATATTCAATGTTAAACACCCATTAACATAACACCCATTTAGGGTTCACAACCTTAGTATTTAAAGTTAGCTACACATATTAAAATACAAGGGACAAATAGTATTTGATGCCATAAATGCTTACAAAGAAGGGAATCTTCAACCCAAAAGCTTCCAAAAAGAGAGAATATTTATGTCTTGGAATGTAGTGTAAAAAGTAACAGAGCCTGCCACAAAGGCTTCATAAAGCTATTTATAGTGGAGCAAAAATTGGGACAGAAAAAAGGAGAAAATAGCCCTTTCAGGTCAGATAAGCGACCGCATTCTTGTCGCAGAACAAGTATGCGGTCCACATTTTGATCGTCCAAACCACATAGTAAAACCCTAGTTCCCAGATCTTTACTGTATTTCCATTATGCGGACCGTATTTGAGTTCTGCGGCCGCATTTTGTCTCGCATTGCTGATCTTCAGTAATCTTCATGGTTGGTTATGCGGTCATTATGCAAACTGCATTTTGATTCTACGGTCGCATCTTGAATCGCATTTTTCTCTTGAAAATGTGCTCAAGATTCTGTTACAGCTTGTGATCCTCTTGTCCGTTATGCGGCTCGCATGTGTGATCTGCGGCCGCATAGTGGATCGCAAACCAGCTTTTGTGCGACTTTTGCTCTTTTCTTGCCTTTTTTTGTTTCTATTTCCATCTTCTTGAGTTCTCCTTCCTCATGTACTATAGAAGTAACAAAACTACATAAGTATATATTATATTTGCATTAAGACAAGCTAAAAATCTAAGCAATTTGTATGTAAATGTGCTGAAATTCTCCAGCACATCAGCACCCCCAACTTAAACTCTTGCTTGTCCTCAAGTAACAAAAATAACTTGGCCTATCCTAGATTCTACTAACAAAATATGAAACCATAATAACTGCGGGTGGTGTTCATTGCTAGTCACTCAAACATATATTTACAATTGCTTTACCCTTCCAGAGAAAGTGATATATACATAAATAACAAAAACTTTCAACTTGTGAATCTTGAACCACAAACAATGCGACCAAAATGATACCCTCAAGTGAGCGTATTTGTATTTGACTCAAAAACCTAACATTTGCTTCGCTCCACAGTTCATGTACCCTCACCAGAAAGAATGTCCCAAAATCACAATATTTACAATGACAACACCAGGGACTTTTCACAAACACACTCACTCTCAAAAAGAACTTCAAGTGCTACAACTTTTCATACCATAAGCTTGCCCTTATTTTAATTCATCGCTTATCCAAGAGTGTCCGGTTGGAGGTCCCATAAGGACTTTTTAAGCTTGTAATGTAGGTTTAGGGAAGGGTTGGATAAACATTTGGGTACAAGTGACTTCACCCTCCTTGAACACAACTCACAAGTTTTATTCTTTTTGCACTTTAATTCTCTTCGACTCATTTCGCCTCATTGGCGACTAGTTCCCAATGTAGAATCACCTTACATACCTCTCCAATTTTCTTCAAGGCTCCATAATATATATATACAAACAGTTCTCTTTTTCTTTTTCTCCCCTTTTTTTATCCATATTTTTTTTCTTTTGGAGCTTGATTGAGTTAATACGAATATTTTTGAGGCATATGATCCTACACTCAATGTACAACCTTACAAAAATTTTTTTTAGCACCACACCCCCAACTTAGGCTTTTAGGCTCATTCTCAATGTTCAAGGAGGGACGGGTTCAAAAGAGGGAGTTATTTTTTAAGAGGGTCAAAGGTTTGTAATGAGTTGGCCAAAGAAAAGGTTAAAGGCTCAAATTGGGTAGTAGTGGTATTATTTATGTATAGGTAGGCTTGAAAGGCCACAAAAGTTGAGCGATTAAGACAAAGAATGCCTAAGGTCATCCCTCCAACCAAAGATACTATCTTTAGCATTGAAAAATCAACTGGGCAAGTTCTGAATGATAGAAGTACGCACAAGAATTATATACACACAAGAAACTCACACTCACATGGTACATGAACTATTTCACTCGCACCACTTAATGCTTTTGAGTCAACACTTCGTATTCAATGCTTGCATCATAGGCACGTGTTCACATAATTTTTTTTATTTTTATAAAGATGCAGAAGGGTATATGCTATGTACAAACATATATGCTTGATGCTATGCAATTACACCAACCCAATCATCATGATTCATCCTACTCTCCTGGTTCTACTATTACACCTTTAGAAAAGAACCGAAGGAAAGAAAAACTAAAGGGAATTGGTTCCTACTTACTATCTACTCATATATTATATGTTAAAGGTAACACCCTATGTACATAACACTATTTTAAGGCTAAAGTAAACATTAACATTAACATTAACATCATCATTTAATAATACAACTCATGTTCCAAAGTCATACCAATATATACAGAATAGAAGATATACATAAATACATGAGTTTGATGATGACACTACGGATAAGCATATATACAGTGATTTCAAAATCACATGAGAATGTCTGCACAAAAATTTTCCACAAAATGCTACTGAGCACCCCCAACTTAAAGCATGCACTGTCCCCAATGCATAAAAATATAGATGAGTTAGAGGTGAGGCTCCCTGGGGCACAATAAGTGCTAGGAGAGGCAGTAGCGGTCTGAATACTGGAGAGGTCACCCTCAGCTGCGAGGATTGGTACTGACGGAGGCTCGGTATGAGGAGTGGTGCCCTCATGCTGATCAAGAGTGGAACAGGGTCAGGAGCTGAAACTGTAGATGAAACTGGAGCTGGAGCTGGATAAGGAGCTGGCACTGGAGAAATGGAGCACTCAGGCTGGCCAAGAGTAGATGACGCAAGTGCGGGGGCCTGTGAACTGCTGGCCTCACCCACTGATGATGGGGTGGGCACAGGGGCTACATGCATGGCCTGATCCACCAATGATTTCTGGATCGCCTACTGGATAGTTGCTCGCTCCGCTGCATCATGGGCATCCTCCTCAAGAATAGCATCCGCAACTGGGGCATCTACAATCTGCTTGCCCTTATCCTGAGGGGCTTCTTCAGTCGAATACCCTGAACTTTCCTCATCTTCCTCATTCGCCTCATCGTCCTCATCCTCAGATTTGTCATAACTGCCGGAGTCTTCCTCAGAAGGTATCTCAATAGGAGCAGGAGGAGCTGCAGTTTGGGAAGCTCCAGGGGTCGAAAGGACAGAGTCAGTCATCAATGTTGAGAAGTCGAGACCCAAGTCTGGAGGCGCCGAACCTGTACCATGATCATCAACAGTGGGGAGGAGGGATCGTAGGTCGAATTCCAGATTTTGCATTTTTTGGATTTCGACCTTCATAGCGGCAACCTCTGTCTTGAGTGTAGGCAACCCACTCACTTCACCCCGCTCTATCATCTCAACTCCCAGCTCAAGTTGCTGCAACCGCTTCTCAACATCTGACTGCTGCTGCTGAATAGCTGCCACGGAGGTGTGCATAGGGGTCAAGGACTGCTTTATAAGGCTCGGCAAGGTTTTCAAAAGTTGATCAACTTTAGCATTGGCATGCTGAGCCAATATAACAAGCTTAAGTGCAGCAGGGATGGCCATGGCAGGCTGGGAAGCAGGCTGTGGTGTGGGAGGTGGTGCCTTTGTGGCTGTCGGGATCTCAATAGGTTGGGACTCAGATAGCTCTGCAGCAGTTGGTGCCTGACTTGGGATAACTCGTGGGATAGCATCATTGAGGCGAGTGACTGGCTCCTCGCCCTTTCTGTCATGGTGGTCATCAATTGGGACTCCCGCGTTCTTGCATAGTTTTGTGATCAAGGATGGGAATGGAAGTGAGGTAGTTGTTTGTGTGGCTCTGATCCTGATCTCCTAATATATCACCGCCCCGACGTCTATCTTAATACCAGCCATAATGCATGCAATGAGGATGGCCTTTTCAGTGGCAATCTCTGTGTCGTTCTAAGTCGGTATTAGTCTAGATGTGTGGAATGCAAGACAGTAACGACTCTCTCTCGATAGACTTTCCTTGTAAATTTTCTGGCCAGGGTTGATCCAGGCCGGGGTTCCTTTGGCAATTATGGAAGAAATCCATCCTCTCTCATTTTCCCGATTCTCAAATTTCCTCGTATACTCTGCCAGAACTCCATTTGGGGACATATATCTCATTGATGGTGTCGTCAGCACAGAAGACTGTTTTCCCTCGGACTAGCACCTCATGAGTGAATTCGCTATTTTGTTTTTAATGTTTGTTCCTCGAAGCCCCATGTGATGCATAGAACTCACGAACGAGGGATTCGTTGTATTCACCCGGTGGTTCAGCAAAAAACTGCCAGCTCCTCTTCTTGAGGTTTTCTAGGATGTGAGGATAGTGCTCTTTCAGCCCATTCAAACTGAGCTGTTTCTCCGGCAGGAGCTTCCACTTTAGCAACCCTTCTTTATATCTTTCCCTTGACCCCTCTACTCCCCATCGGAGTTGGAATTCATTGCCATGTTTCCTCCGTGCTTCAGCCAGTAAATCAACCTCAGGTGTGGGTCCCTCCTCCTCAAACTGGGAGGGACGAGGTGTTTGAGGTTCCGTCCTTTGTCGCTTGGCAATACTGTGTTTTTGCTTGGGAGCCATACCTGCACGAGGGTGAATTGTTAGTGCCCATAGGAATATAGTGAAATACACATACAAAAACAACAATTTAAAGAAGAAGTGCAGAATGTCGTCCATTCTGCGGTTGCAAAACAACAATGCGGACCGTAGAATCACCACATACTTGACTTGCCAAAACAAGTTGCTCAAAATGTGGTAGCATAATTCACCGCATAGTGAATAATGCGATCGTAGATTGACTGCATACTAAGATGCAAATTAACATAAGTTCTATGACACTATGCGGTAAGAATGCGGACCCCATTTTAGATCTGCGACCGCAAATCGACCGCATTATGTCATCATCCTCAGAGGACCTAGGGTTGATTATGCGGTGTCAATGCAGACCGCATTACCGCAGAATGCATCTGAAACTTACTTTGCCCTAGTTTTCAACAATGGCGGTCCTCTTTTGTTCTACCCCACACCCATCATTAGTTTTAACCCATGTGTAGGTATCCTAGCAAGAATCGACTACCCAAACCTTAAGCTACACCCCTGCACACAACATGAGATACAACAACCCAAACAACCACAATAAAATTTAGACAGAGAAAGAATGAAAAATACAGAAGGGGGAACGGAGCATTACCAGAAGAATTTACAGGGGTAACAAGTGAAGCTTGAATCTGTGCCGGTGGGGGTTCGATCGAGTTTCGCCTTGTCATTTTCTGAGGGTTTTCTTTGTTTTCTTTTCGTTCTTTTCTTTGTGTGTGTTTTTTCTTTTTCTTTTTATTATTTTTTTCTTTTTGCTTTTGTTAAGTGAATAAGATATGTGCGACTAACCTGGCATTTATGCGATGGGACCAACACCGCATAACACACTATGCGACCGCATATGTGTTATGCGGTGATTTTAGAAGTGAGCTTTGAGAAGGACGGAATGCGGTGAACAATGCGGTCGCAGAAGTGAAATGCGGACTGCATAGTGCACTGCTCCACCGCATAACATGCCCCTTTTTTGGACAACACTTTGTTCCTGTTTGCGGTCAGAATGCGGTCCGCATAGCAATAATGCGACCGCATTCCTACCGCATAATTTACCTGGTGCATTTTTTTATTCAAGTTTCATGCATTTTCACCAAATGTTGAGATCTTTTTAGCACACTTTTAATTGCTCAAATAAAGCTATCTATCAAAAGTTGACAAATTCAAGGAAAGAAAAAAAAAATGTTACCACACATGGGTTGCCTCCCATGAAGCGCTTGATTTAACGTCGCGGTACGACGGAGTTGAATTTCTGTTGATTTTACTCAATGGTCGGGCATGGACCATCTTTGAGAGCCAGCTGCTCCACCAAATGATTTTCACCATCAGTACCCAAATAATGCTTGATGCATTGGCCATTTACCTTAAATGTCCGGGATCCGTCAGTCGACTCTAATTCTACCACTCCATAAGGAGAAACATTCACCACCTTGAATGGGTTGGACCATTTTTATTTAAGCTTGCCCGGAAACAATTTTAACCTCAAATTAAAGAGCAAGACTAAATCACCCACCTTAAACTCTCTTTTCAAGATTTTCTTGTCGTGGACAAACTTCATCCGCTCTTTGTATACAGCTGCACTTTCATAAGCATGGAACCGGAATTCCTCCATTTCATTGAGTTGTGTTAACCTCAAATTTGCAGCTTCTGCCTAGTCTAAATGTAGCCTTTTCAATGCCCACGTCGCTTTGTGCTCTAACTCTACGGGTAGATGACATGCTTTACCAAAGACTAGCCGATAAGGAGACGTACCAATGGGAGTTTTGTAGGCCGTGCGATACGCCCACAATGCATCATCCAGCTTTCTTGACCAGTCGGCCCTATTTGTATTCACAGTTTTTGCTAAGATGTTCTTGATCTCCCTATTGGAAAACTCAACTTGACCACTTGACTACGAATGATAGGGGGTTGCCACCTTATGCTTTACGCCATATTTCTCAAGTAACCCCGCAAAAGCCTTGTTACAGAAATGAGATCCACCGTCACTTAGAATGTCTCTAGGTGTGCCAAACTGCGTGAATATATTTTTCTTCAAAAAGGCGGTCACACTCCTTGCCTCATTGTTTGGTAAGGCAACTGCTTCAACCCATTTGGACACGTAGTCCACAGCCACCAAGATGTATTTCATTCCACAAGAACTTACAAAGGGGCCCATAAAGTCAATCCCCCATACAACGAAGATCTCGATCTCCATCACAAAGTGTGGCATTTCATGCCTTTTAGAGATTGAACCTTGTCGTTGACATTGATCACAAGCTTTTACAATTTAGTTGGCATCATGATAGATGGAGGGCCAATAATAGCCACATTCGAGAACCTTAGCCGCCGTTCGATTTCCTCCATGATGTCCCCCAACCGGTGAATCATGCCATGCTTTGAGGAGTGTTATGACTTCTTTTTCTGGAACACACCTTCGGATGATATTGTCGGAACACACACGGAACAAATAGGGCTCCTCCCAATAATATTGCCGACAATCTCTCAAGAATTTCTTCTTTTGATAAGACTCCAACCCTTCCGGAATAACATCACTCACCAAGTAGTTAGCAATGTCGGCGTACCATTGAGCAAAAGTGTTGGATAGTGCCAAAATGTGGCCTCCCTGCCTCCTCAAGTCTTGACAAATGATCTTCCACTTGGTTTTGAGCTCCCTTGCGGTCCTTGACTTCAAATTTAAATTCTTGCAACAACAAGACCCATCGAATTAACCGAGGCTTTGCATCCTTCTTTTCCATGAGGTAGCGGAGAGACGCATGATCCGTGTACACCACCACCTTGGTTCCCAATAAATAAGCTCAAAACTTCTCAAAGGCATAAACAATGGCAAGAAGCTCTTGCTCAGTGACAGTGTAGTTCATTTGTGCCCCATTGAATGTTTTACGTGCATAGTAGACCGGATGAAGAACTTTGTTATGATGTTGCCCAAGCATCGCTCCAATAGCTACACCACTAGCGTCACACATGAGCTCGAAAGGTAGAGTCCAATCGGGTGTGACAATAATAGGTGTCGTGGTGGGCCTTAGCTTTAATTCATTAAACGCCTTGAGGCACTTTTCATCAAACACAAATTTTGCATCCTTTTCAAGAAGCTTGCACATGGGGTTTGCAATCTTGGAGAAGTCCTTGATAAACCGCCTGTAAAATCCTACATGCCCCAAGAAACTTCTAACACCTTTTATCGAAGTAGGTGGAGGAAGCTTGGAAATAATCTTGATTTTTGCCCGGTCAACCTCAATGCCATGCTTTGAAATCTTATGCCCCAACACGATGCCTTCATCTACCATGAAATGGCATTTCTCCAATTCAGTACTAGATTTGTCTCCTTATATCTCTTAAGTACTTGTCTAAGGTTGTTAAGACATTGCTCAAAAGAATCGCCCACTACCAAGAAGTCATCCATGAAGACCTCTAGAAAATCCTCCACCATGTCGAAGAAAATGGACATCATGCATCTTTGAAAGGTAGCCGGAGCATTGCACAAACCAAATGGCATCTGACTAAAGGCAAAGGTTCAATAGGGATAAGTGAACGTTGTTTTCTCTTTCCATCGTAATGTTTATTTGGTTGTAGCCGGAATACCCATTAAGGAAGTAATAGAATGAACTCCCCGTTAGCCGATCAAGCATTTGCATGTTGCACTATTGAGCTTTCGGTAATCCATGCATACCCTCCAACCGGTCACCGTTCTTGTTGGGATGAGCTTATTTTTGTCGTTTTAAATTACGTTTATACCTCCCTTCTTCGGTACACATTGCACCGGACTTACCCAAGAACTATCAGCAATAGGGTATACCACCCCGGTATCCAACCACTTGATGATTTCCTTCTTTACCATCTCTTGAATTGACGGATTCAATCGTCGTTGATGCTTCACACTTGGTTTTGTATCATTCTCCAATTGTATCTTGTGTTCACAAATGCCCGCGGGATTCCTCGGATATCCGCAATTTTCCATCCAATTGCTTGCCTATGCTCCTTCAAGACTTCCAATAATTTCTCCACATGCACATCATTCAACAAAAATGAAACAATTACGGGTAATGTATCATTAGAGCCAAGAAATTTATACCTTAGGTGTGGAGGGAGTGGTTTGAGCTCTAATTGCGGTGGCTCAATGATTGATGGCTTTGCGGGGGGTGTTGCTCGATTCTCCAAGTCAAGAGAAAGCTTTGCGGGAGTATAAGTGTAGGATCCAAGACCCTCCAATGCATTTACCGACTCCATGTACCCCTCCATGTATTCACCATCAAAATTTACCAAGATAGCCGCCAATGCCTCACCAAGGCATTGTTCTTCCATTTTTAATTCGACAGCATCTTCCACCTCGTCAACAACCTCTATCACATAAATGCTCTCATACTCAAGGGGCAACTTCATACCCTTGCTTGCTTGAAATGTAACCTCTTCATCATTCACCCGAAATTTAATTTTGTTCCGCTCCGAATCCATGAGTGCTCTTCCCGTGGCTAGGAATGGTCTCCCCAAAATGATAGGGATTTCTTTATCAACCACATAATCAAGAATTACAAAGTCTGCAGGCAAATGGAATTTCCCAACTTTTACAAGCACATCATCAACAATTCCTACCGGTCGCTTAATGGAACGATCGGCCATTTGTAACCTCATGCTTGTTGGCCTTGGCATACCTAATCCCGCTTGCTTATAAATAGCAAGTGGCATCAAGTTGATGCTAGCCCCATTGTCACAAAGAGCTCTTGCAAATTCACGCGCCTCGATAGTACATGGTATGGTAAAAGCTCTCGGGTCTTCCTTGTTTTGGATCGGAGTTGTGGAAATGATAGAACTAACCCGGTCAGTCATGTTTACCACCTCATGCTTTGTGGTCTTCTTCTTGGTGATCAAATATTTTAAGTATTTAGCAAACCCCGGCATCTCTTGAAATGCTTCCACAAAAGGAATGTTCACCATTAATTACTTGAGGATATCGTAGAACTTTTCAAGTTTGCTATCATCAATCTTGCGTGCAAACCTTTGAGGAAATGGAGGAGGAGTTCTAGGAATAGGTGGAAGAGCTTTGGGTGTCTCTTTCCCCTCTTCCTTCACCTCTTCCCGGTGTTCTTTTTGCACTACCACTTCTTCCGAAATTTTCTCGACCTCGACAAAAATTGGCTCTTCAACCTCAACCTTTCGTTCAAACTTTTCTTCTTCAACTAGTTGTTCACCCTCTCCATTTAGCACCTTTCCACTCCTAGTAGTGATCTCCATGATGTGAGAAGTTGGACCGCTCCCACTACCTCTTGGATTTGCAACCGTGTCACTAGGGAGTGTACCTTTTTGTTTTGGATTCTGCTCTTTGGAGAGATCTCTCATTTGCATTCCCAATTTTTGAATGGAGGCGGTATGAGATCCTACAACTTCGGACATGTTTCTCATGGAAGCGTCAAACTTTTCTTGATTTTGCAACACCCGCTCTAGCATAGCTTCCAACTTAGATTCACTAGAAGACCCTTGGTTCGAATATTGACCCTTTGGAGGAACATAAGGGTTTGAACTCCGGTTGGCAAAATTATTGTTGTTGTTCCAATTTCCTTGGTTTGAGCCGCCTTGGTCATGTCTCCACTGTTGGTTTCCTTGCCCTTTCGGGTTTGGCCTCCATTGACTTTGTTGCTCTTGACCCTGATAATGTTGTCTTTGATACCATCCTTGAGGGTTGTTGATGTAGTTGGCTTCTTCAAACTCGTCATTGGAGATGGGTTGAACATCCTCGACTACATTCACCTTCTTTGTTTCGTTCTCAGTGAACATTTTTGTCAACACATTTACATTCATAGCCAATCCTGCAATTATTTGGTCCCTCTCTTGATTCTCCTTGATTAAGTTGGTCAAGGAAGGAGAACCATATGCCACTCCACCTGAGGTGTCCTCGGAATTCCACGCTTGATTGTGTTGTGCCATTTTGTCAAGAATTTATGTTACCCTTGCATATGATTTATCCATGAATGATCCATCAGCTGCATTCTTGGCTATAGCTTGGTTCATAGAATCCAAACCCATGTAGAATTTTTCCAATAGCATAGAGTCCGGAAAACCATGGTTTGGAGACCTCTCCAAATATAATTTGAAACGGTCCCATGCCTCATGTAACTGCTCTCCAGGTGTTTGCTTGAAGAAGAAGATTTTATCCCGCAACTCAGACTGTTTACTTTGCGGGAACCACTTGGATAAAAATGCCCTAACAAGTTCGGGCCACGAATGAATAGAATTAGGTGGTAGATTCTGGATCCATCTCCTTGCATCCCCAGCAAGAGAGTACTTAAAGCATCTCAATCTCAGGGCATCATCAGAGACATTATTCTGCTTATGCATTGCACACACGCCCAAAAAGTTCCTAAGGTGTTGTGGTGGATCATCATCAATGGAATTTCTAAAGAACCCCTCTACCTCGAGCATAAGGATAAAACCATGTTCCACTTTAAACGTTGCAGCTCCAACCACAGGAGGTACAATAGGATTGGTATCATCAATGTACTCTTCGATGTCTACAAAGGGATTCTCTCTCAGATCTACCTCAATGTCATCGCCAGATTCAGACATGTCTCCCTATCAACACCAAGCAAAACAAGCAAAGTGTGATAAAATAGAATTAGACACACAGTAAAGCGCACACTAATAAGTAATTTCAAGACCGTATTCCCCGACAACGGCGCCAAAATTTAATACGCTCAAATTATACTTTATTAATTCGTGTAAGGCGGTTGATGTCAAATATAATAACCCGACAAGGTTGGGGTCGAATCCCAGAGGGAATAGGTGTGAAAAGTTTACTTGAATCAGTGTGTTGCTTGACTGAAATCGTAATTCTATTCGGTTGAAGGTAACAAGGGTGTAGAATAACAGTAACAAGAGTATGAGTAGAAGTTGTTTTGGAATTTTAACTAATTGAAACGTTGATATGATAATTAATGAGATTGATTAAACCAAGGTTGTGCCCCCGTCAATGAAGTGTAATGCTATCAGTATTAATATGATATATTTCTAATGGTCGGTTCTTGGTATGCAATTGACGTCTAAGCAACTACCCAATATTTCCCAATAAGTGGATAGTATTTCCTCTTCTAAATTTTTTCAAATGTGAAAGAGCTGCAATTCATAACCATCAATATATGCCAAATAAAACTCACTTATCCCTAAGAGATTTTATTAAACAAGGTGTAAGGCCTTGAGTTTTTGATATTTACTTCTACCAAATTCTAACCCACTTTCCCAAGCAAAGCAAGAATTTAATTGCTTGTGTTAATATTTGCAATCACCAACAATAAATGAAGAATGAGAAGTAAATAAATATCAACCAATCATTATACATATCTTCAATGTTAAACACTCATTAACATAACACCCATTTAGGGTTCACAATCTTAGTATTTAAAGTTAGCTACACATATTAAAATACAAGGGACAAATAGTATTTCATGCCATAAATGCTTAGAAAGAAGGGAATCTTCAACCCAAAAGCTTCCAAAAAGAGAGAATATTTATGTCTTGGAATGTAGTGTAAAAAGTAGCAGAGCCTGCCACAAAGGCTTTATAAAGCTATTTATAGTGGAGCAAAAATCGGGACAGAAAAAAGGACAAAATAGGCCTTTCAGGTCAAATAAGCGACCGCATTCTTGTCGCAGAACAAGTATGCGATCCGCATTTTGATCATCCAAACCACATAGTAAAACCCTAGTTCCCAGATCTTCACCGCATTTTCATTATACAGACCGCATTTGAGTTTTGCGGCCGCATTTTGTCTCGCATTGCTGATCTTCAGTGATCTTCATGGTTGGTTATGCGGTCATTATGCGGACCGCATTTTGATTCTGCGGTCGCATCTTGAACCACATTTTTCTCTTGAAAATATGCTCAGGATTCTGTTACAGTTTGCGATCCTCTTATCCATTATGTGGCTCGCATGTGTCATCTGCGACCGCATAGTGGACCGCAAACCAGCTTTTGTGTGACTTTTGCTCTTTTCTTGCCTTTTTTTGTTTCTATTTCCATCTTCTTGAGTTCCCCTTCCTCTTGTACTGTATAAGTAACAAAACTACATAAGTATAGATTATATTTGCATTAAAACAAGCTAAAAATCTAAGCAATTAGTATGTAAATGTGCCAAAATTCTCCGGCACATCACTAGACTTGCTCGTGACTCGTGAGACCCTAGGAACCTTGTGCTCTGATACCATATTGTCACGAACCAAACTCTACTAAGGGTCGTGGTGGCGTTAGACACCGCTGTCAGGCAAGCAAACCAAATTACTTGTTGAAGTTCTCCTTTTTAACAATATTGAAAATTAAGCTTTTCCTTCATATTTTTATAAATGAAAAGAAAGGTAACTGCTTCAATTAGAATTAAATAATAGGCAATTAATACAAATTATTTCAAAATCATCCCAAAATCCGGTGTCACAAGTACATGAGCATTTACTAAGACAGAAATAAAATACAACATCCATTCGGAATACAGTGGACAGAAAGTAAATATATTATGTTGCGGCTGCTTCGAACAACGCAACTCACTTAGTCCCAAGATCATTCTCGCTGCTACGCCCAATAGGCCACTAATAACACATGAACTTGTGCAACAAAAATGCATAGAAGTGTAGTATGAGTACGAAAACAACGTGTACTCAATGAGTATCCCGTCTAATCTTGAAGAAGTAGAGAGGAGATGGTCGATTCCGACACTTACTAGTGGTCCAATGATGATGTCAATAATACATTAAATCGTGGATTTCTATAAACATGTCTAATAGAAGGAAATGAGTAAACAATTAATTCGTTTACAGGAAATTTCCAAAAAAATATTCTTTTCATTATTTATCCAAATACTTTCAAGCCATGAAGAGGCAAAAACAACTTTAATAAGTTCAAGGCAACAATACTAGCATATGCAAATAATCACCGTGAGACGTACGACCCGATCCAACATAAAAGTAAACTGTGTACTGCTGAGGATCGAACGGCTCGAACTATAGATGCATCTATTATTCTGCTCGCGAACTATCCATGCGACGCGGTCAACATAAAATAAACAATCACCCTGCTTGCGAATCATTCATGCGATGCAGGTACACATAAAAAAACACGCTCAAATAGCCAATTAAGAATTTATCGGGGAATAATTATCCAAATAAAAGCCAATTTCTCTTTTAACAATTTAAGGAAAGAGGTCAAATCCTTTTGAGAATGGATTTATTAATTCGATGTGGTTTAAGCAGTTCGAACTATCAATAAGATTACAAATATTCCAAGTATAACATGTTTTTGGGTCCTATACTACCCAGACTTAAACATAATGGTAGCTACGCATGGACTCTCATCTCCTCGTGCGTACGTAGCCCCCACAAATCGGAGCACATAACCAATTAATGCGCCTATGGGGACATTTCCCTCTTACAAGATTAGAAAGGAAACTCACCTCACTCCGAAGATCCATAACCGGCATTCCACGCTCTTCCGAAGACTCCAATAGATGCACAAAGCTCCAACGCTAGCAAATAATAATACCAATCCATTAATATATACTCAATTACTCCTAATCATCCAATTCATAGCAATTCCTAACTCCAATCGAAAAGTTGACAAAATTTTCCTAGGGCCCACGTGTCCTGATTCCTAAATTTTTCAAAGATAAAGTTTACCCATGAACTCACGAACTCAAACATATGATTTTCTCTTAATTCCATACCCAAAATTATGGTCAAAATCCAAAAATACAAATTTCCTAGGTTTTCTTCAAAATCCCAAAATTTCTACTAATTTACATGATTTTTCATATTAAAATGTAGATATAATCCAAGTAATTAACTTGCAATAGGTGGGAATTACTTACCTTGAAAGGGATGATGAAAATGGAGCTCCAAAATCGCTCCTAGGTCGGCTCCCTTGGAGGAAATGATATGAAATGAGCCAAACCCATTTCTTTATACTTATACACTGCCCCTACGACTCTTCTTCGCGTTCTCGAGATCCCCATCGCGTTCGCGAAAAAGAAAATTTCCAAAAATCATTTTCGAAACTCTCCTCAAACAGCCTCTAGTATAATGACCATATATTTTCGTAAAATCTCCAAATGACAAATGGTTTAATATTTTAAAAACTAGACACAAATATATACAACTTTCAAATTTTGATCATCTCTCAATTCCTTATATATTTTGAGATATAAGCTGCCAAAGTCAGCCCTGTGCAACACAATTTCTTCTTCATCTTCCCGGAAAGCCTATAGTATACCGCCATAACTTTTTTTACACAAATCCAAATTCTAAATGGTTTAAGTTTCTAAAAACTAGACACAAAGGGCTACAACTTTGATTTTGGATCATCTCCAAATTCCCTATATATTGCAAGATATGAGCCTCTGAAATTAGACATGTGCAACAGAGATTTCCTTCTACGCGAACGCGAATAACAGAGTCTCTGAAGCCAAATCCTTCTTCGCGAACGCGAGAGGATCCTCGTGAATGCGAAGAACAACATTAGACACCAGCACCAGCTATTTCAAAACAACCTAAAATGACTCGAAACCACCCCGAAACACACCCGAGGCCCCCAGGGCCCCGTCCAATCACACAAACCAGTCCCATAACATAACACGAACCTGCTCGAGGCCGCAAATCACATCTAACAACATCGAAATAATGAATCACACTCCAATTCAAATTTTATGAACTTTGAAATTTTAAACTTCTACATTCGAAGCCGAAACCCGTCAAATCACGTCCGATTGATCTCAAATTTTGCACACAAGTCATATTCAATATTACGAACCTATACCAACTTCCGGAATCGGAATTCGACCCCGATATAAAAATTTCACTTCCGGTCAAACTTCTCAAAAACCTTCGAATTTCTATCTTTAGGCAAATGACTCTAAAATGACCTACGGCCTCCTAATTCACTTCCGATCGTGCTCCCAACTCCAGAATCACCATACGGAGCTACTCCCAGACTCAAAATCCCAAATGGACATTGATAACACTGAAATGCACTTCAAGCCAAACTTATGAAATTTCTTCCAAAATGCTAGCTTCCACAATAGGCGCCAAAACGCTCCCAGGACATCCAAAACCCGATCCGGCCATACGCCCAAGTCCGAAATCATCATACGAACTTACTGGAATCTTCAGAACTCGTTCCGAAGTCGTTTACTCTGAAATCCAATCTTAGTTGATTCTTTCAACTTAAAGCTTCCAAAACGATAATTCTCTTTTCAAATTAACTCCGAACTTTCCAAAATGAAATTCCGACTATGCGGACAAGTCATAATACCTGAAGTGAAATTGCTCATGGCCTTAGACTACTGAACGGGGTGCCAGAGCACAAATCGACCCGTTGGGTCATTACAAAACTTCCCCCCACACTCTTCTCTTCTCACCTCTCTCGTTCATTGATATACACAAGCACACACAAAATGGCTGAAACAAGAGAATTGAAAATTTTTTCTTTCGCATTGAGATCTGAAAGCTAATTCTATTTTCTGGGTTTTCAAAAGAGCTATGGAATCCAAACCGGTGACTGCCTTTCTCCATTCGAGTATTTGAGTTCCACCTTAGAGTTTTGACCTCTATTTTGTCTGGGTTTGCTATTTTTGCTACTGCCGAGTTACATTTTTTTTTTTTAAATTAGTTGAACGGCGAGGTTTTCAGCTCCAAGCAGCGGTCAATTTCATGTTTCGTCCGACTTTGAAGTATCGATGTAACATTCAAAACAAAGTTTGCCAATACAAAGGTTCCTTCTTTCCTCTTTTTGGATTGTTGTCTATTTCTTTACTTTTTTTGTTGTGTTTTATTACGATATTCTGTTTTTCTCTGTATGAATGGCCACGTGTGAATGTCAATTTGTATAATTATTAAATGTTAATAAACTATGTTTGCTCCTCTGTTGTAGGTAACTAGATTCATGTTTTGTTTTCATTAATATTTTATCGTTTCCTTTATGAATCGTTTTGTTGGAATTGAAAAATGATATAGTTAAGTTCAGATGTTCTTTTTTAGAGATTTCTTTAGTAGACAATCAAATTTGGGATTAATTGTTGATAACATTGTTTCAATAAAGTGTGCGGGGAATTTGCTTTCTTTCTTCTTGGATGATAACAGAATGAATTCTGTTAAGCTTAGTGGGATCTACCTGTAGCTAGTCTATTTTTCATGTCTTTAGATGATTATACTTAAAACATATAGAGATGTTAGTAAGCCTTTAGCAGAATATTGGTAAGTTGCGACAGTAACTCTAATTGCAAATACCTCTTTTAAATAAGTTTAAGAACCTTTAGTATTGAATCCTACATTCTCCCAACAAACTTCCATAAATCATGGCCTTCACAATAATCTCAAAATCTTAAAGAATAATCAATTACAAATATCGTAGCTTGTTTTAGGCGCGATTAATAATAAATTATCATGGTCATGGGTACGGTTCCCGCGGCATGGTCGCGATACGTAATTCCCCATCCGGATATGCATTTCATGTGATCCGACCACAACTTCGAATAATAATAATAATAAAATAAATATATTGCAAATCGCGGATGCATTTTATGTGATACGGTTTGCAATGTGTATCAAAACGACAAGTGTACGACAATTGTAACTTGTTCCAGAAATAAATCCATAAATAAATAAAAGCGGTTATAAAGTAAAAAATGGACAATAGGTTTAAAACATGTAATAAATCAGATAATTAGGCAAATTATTAATTGTTGAGCGACCGTGCTAAAACTACGGAACTCGGGAGAGCCTAACATCTTCTCTCGGGTTAACGGAATTTCTTACCCGGTATTCTGTGTTCGTAGACCATAAATAAGAGTCAATTTTCTCGATTTGGGATTTTAAATAAATCGGTGGCTTGGGATACCATAAATTATTCCAAGTGGCGACTCTGAAAATAAATAAAATAATCTCATTTCGATCAATGTCACTTAAATTGGAAAACTCCATATCTCTATCCCTTTCAGGTAAAATGGAGGTGTAAAAGTGAGTATGAATTCGATGAATTTGAAGAAGGTATAAGTTACCACAAAGACATTGAAGATGAATATGAAGAGTGTTACTCAACTGGTGAAGAGGCACTCATCAATGCCTTTGCACCTAAAACTTCTTGGCCTGTCCAGGAGGAAGAATGTGTTATCTATCAACAAACCAACTAACTAATATTGAAGGGTAATTTATCTCCAAGATTCAAAGACAAGTATAAAGAAAATATTTATTAGACACTAAAGACAAGGGCCTTATGACCAGAGCCAGAGTCAAATCCATTGAGAGAATGACCCAACCCCAGTTTTCTCAATGATTAATACAATAATATAGAATATTATGGGGGTTAAGTTCAGAGGGGCTTTTGAAAGATTATAATTTCTCTCTGAACATGCATAAGCTTCACTTTATTGCCATTAAAGAGCCTTTTGTAGATTCTGCTCATATAGAATCCTATAAGAGGTTTTTAGATTTTGAGTCCTGTTATGCTAATAGTAATGGCAATATCTTGTGTTTTTGGGGAAAGTACATTACTGCCAGTATTTTATGTGAAGATGATCAACAAGTTACTTTTCAAATAAAGTTGAAGGAGTCATATTATAGTCCTTGGATGGCTGTTGTATTTGCTAAAACCAAGTGATGTTTGAGATTGCCTCTGTAGGAGAGTCTCAAACAATGCAATTTGAATATATATATAACATGTGGTGCATAGCTCGGGACTTCAATGTTATTATAAATACAGAAGAAAAAAAGGGAGGAGGACCTCATAGAATAGAGAAGAGTTGGTACTACATATCATGTATTGAAGAATGCAGTATGGTTGATACTGGATTTTATGGCCTTAGATTCACATTGTGTAATGGGAGAGGTAATGGTTTCACAATTTAGAAAAGGTTAGACAAGGTGCTTTTGAATCAGGAATGGAATTTTCTTTATTAAAGAATTGAGATCGAACATTTGGCTAGCACAGGATCTGATCATGCTTATCAAATGCCGTAACACATACCAAGCTTTTGCTAGGTACTTCAAGTTTTTGAATTTTTGGGCTGACCAGCCCTCTTTCTCTGATGTTGTACAACGAGCTTGGGGCATTGAGATTGAAGGAAATGTAAAATGGATATTTCAACAAAAAATGAAACTTGTAGCGAGAAAGCTGAGTAATTGGTCTACACAACATGTTGGGAATGTTTTTCAAAACCTCAAATAGTAGGAACATGTGACGACCCAGCCACTTGTCTTAAGAATTAATGTCCCGATTCCCTATTAACTGCTTTTCCCAAGTTTATTTTTGCTTTTTTGATTTGCCGGGATGTTCGATTTTGAGTTTCGGAGAGTTTTGGGACACTTAGTCCCTAAATGAGAGCTTAAGTGTTGGAAAATTGACCGTAGTCGGAACAGTGTGAAGACGGTCTCGAAATGGAAATCTGATAGTTCTGTTAGCTCCGTTGGGTGATTTTGGGCTTAGGGGCATGTTCAGATGGTGTTTTGGAGGTCCATAGCTAATTTAGGCTTGAAATACCGAAAGTTGAATTTTTGAAGTTTCTTGTCCGATAGCGAGATTTTGATCCGAGGGTCGGAATGGAATTCCGGAAATTGGAGTAGCTCCATAGTGTTGAATGTGACGTGCGTGCATATATGCGGTGAAATCAGGGGAATCCATTTCCCGCAATTAAGGTATATTCGAAATGTCATGACAACATCTTGAGGCTGCGGGATCATGATCGAGCTCCCTATCTCGAGGATCATTCACAGCCCTGCAGTGGCTCCGAGGGTAAGGGATCTGTCCGCGGCTCAGCAAAGGTTACGAAGACGGGGGACTCCCGAGGCAAGCATCTAGAATTAATAGGCTCTGGTATCTTGTCTAGCTGTCGTATCCCTGCATCTTTACATGTAATGCACTTTGTACTATACCGTGTTCAGATGGTGTTGAGAAAAGGTTCAGAATTTATGCCTTGTAGAGAAGCGGGTTTAAAGGGGAGTGATTCTGCCAAGTGCTTCGTTGAGAGGGTATTAATGTGCTAGAATATTCATAGAGTTGATTATATTCGGGACCAAGTCAGAGCGGGTGGCTCCCAGCAACGGTCCTAGTAGAACTCAAAAGATAAAGTGTGGTGCCCGATGATTTTGAGCCTATAAGTACAGTTAAGAATCAAGCTTTGTAGCAGTTTATGGGAAGAGGTATTGAATGTTCTATGAAATTTTGACTTGTGATGTAGCATCTGAAAGATATGAAATAGTTCGAGGGATTTGAGACAGCCTGGTCTCGTGATTCAAGGACACTCGGGGTGAGTGTAGATGGAGTATGTTATGTGTTGAATGGAGTTAGTCTTATTTTGAAGGCAAGCAAGGAGGAATTGGAAGAAGGTAAATTGACTAGCCATAGTTGAATTGG
>MU740011.1:2490-13800 GCA_026770625.1 Nicotiana glauca
TTTAAAACCTTCGAACATAGGTTGAGGGTGGTAAGGGGGTGGCTTGGTATGATTTTGGAGTGATTTGGATAGAGTGACGTTCACCAGAGCTAGGTTTCCGGCGACACAATTTCGTATATTTGAACAAATTGGGGATGACTCGAGGGAAACGGGGTATAGGGGTGTACTGAGGAGCTCAAGGCGGTCAAACGGTGTTAATGTTGTGGTGGTTGGTAAAGGAGACGTCTCCTGCCGGTAGGGTTCCGGCGGGGGACTAGAGAGAATACAGGGGCGGCTGAGAGAGATGAGGTAGAAGAAATGAAATTATTAGAGTTTGTATGTATTTTGATATATTAAAAGTCCCTTGGTTAATACTGAACCGTTGGATCAGATGGATCAACGGCTCAGATTCATAGAGCCTTGAAACGGCACCGTTCGATTTTAATAAAGATTTAATCTTGGCCATTGGATTGATTAAACTGACGGTTCAGATTGATGTGACTTAAACGACATCGTTTTATTTATTGAGAGGTGAGACCATGGCCGTTAGACCAAGTGAATGAACGGCCCAGATTGATGTTACAAAAACGGTGTCATTTTAGGCTCAGGATTTTGGACTGGATGGAGTTGGTTTGGGCTGGCGGTTTGAGGAGCATTTGGGCCGAATTTTTGGGCTGAACTTATAGACTTATTGTTATTTTCTACTTTTTGTATTGTATGTATTTTCTTTCGAATTTTCATTTTCTTTTTTTTTGTATTTTTTTTTGTACTTTCTTTTCTTTTGTATTTTTGTATTTTCTTTCTCTTTTATTAAATTGTTTACACTAATTAATATCTATTTATGGTAATTTTCAATTAAAGCACAAAAATGCTATTTTTGATTTTATTTAAAACGAATTAACACTAAAATTGTAATATTAAACCCCTAATGCATATTTTGTATTTTTTAACATGAATTATTATGCAGCTAATTAATCCAACAAATTTCCACAAAAAATGTAAAATCATTTTGTTTGTTTTTTTAGGAATAATTTGCTTAGGGCAAAAATCACGTGCTCACAAGTAGCCTTATGCAGGATGGAGGCAGAGCTTGACCTCGAAAGGCAGAAAAGTAGCCTTATGCAAAATGCAGATGGAGACAGAGCTTAGTTTCGAAAGGCAGATAAGTAGCCTTATGCAGGCTGGAGGTAGAGCTTAACCTCGAAAGGCAGAAAAGTAGCTTTATGCAACATTGCAGATGGAGACAGAGCTTAGTCTCGAAAGTAAGATAAGTAGCCTTATGAAAGATGGAGGTAGAACTTAACCTCGGAAGGCATAAAATAGCCTTACGCAATGCAGGAATGTAAAGGAGCGAATTGTAGTAAGTTTTCTTAGTTGATAGATGATTGTGATATCGTGACTGTTGGGGAATGTTGGGTGTAGATAGTAGACTTGTGAATGAGCGATTGTTCTGAAAGTTTCAATCCTGCAGAGTACAAGTGTGTGAATATATTCAAAGATTCGTGACCTGGGATTCCTGCATCGAAAGAAAAATCGCTAGTTCTATAGAGGGGAAAGGTTAGTTCGTATCCCCTAGCTCTTGATGTCATGTATCGTTGGGGTAGCGTTGCTAAACGACAGCAATTTAAACGATATTTATGCATGATTCAGTAAATATAATGTAAGTAGATATTTGAAAACGATTTTATTTTGGATGAACCGACAACTGCAACGTGGTTCAAGACACGGCAACCTGGCTTGTTCCAGAATTTTGAGGGTCCTCCTCAAAATTCTACCCCAGTTTACTGGGCTGGTGCTGCTGACAACTGTGTTGAATAACTGAGAGCGGATCGACTCCAGAATTTTGAGGGTCCTCCTCAAAATTCTGCCCCAGTTTACTGGGTTGGTGCTGATGAGAAAACTTTGAAAAACTAACTTCGAAATTTTGAGGGTCCTCCTCAAAATTCTGCCCTAGTTCCAATAGCGGGGAAAAATGGGATTTTTATTAAAATGTGACCGAACCCATAGGGCTGCCTATGTATCCCCTATTAAACGGGAATCAGGTCAGGCGTAGTTCTAATCACATAATGAATAAAAAGCATATGATCAAATGTGGTATCGTTTCACTGCGTCTGAGTTGATTGGCTTCGGCCAGACTTCTCCGTCCATTTCTGTAAGAATAAGGGCTCCTCCGGTTAGAACCCGGTGAACCATGTACGGTACTTGTCAATTGGGAGAGAATTTCCCTTTGGCCTCATCTTGATGTGGAAATATCTTCTTCAGCACTAGCTGCCCTGGTGTAAACTTCCTCGGCTTAACTCTCTTGTTGAAGGCTCTGGACATTCTGTTCTGATATAATTGACCGTGGCAAACTGCATTCATTCTCTTTCCGTCTATAAGGGCTAACTGCTCATAGCGACTTTGTACCCATTCTACGTCGTCTAGCTCCGCTTCTTGTATGATCCTCAAGGAGGGAATTTCTACCTCGGCGGGAATGATCGCTTCTGTACCATAAACCAGCATGTAGGGAGTTGCCCCGATCGATGTACGAACTGTGGTACGATAACCCAATAAGGCAAACGCCAATTTCTCATGCCACTGCTTGTGCCTTTCAATCATCTTCCTTAGTATCTTCTTGATGTTCTTGTTGGCTGCTTCTACAGCTCCATTCATCTGAGGTCTATAGGCTGTAGAGTTCTTGTGCCTGATTTTGAATGTCTCACATATTGCTTTCATCAAGTCGCTGTTGAGATTGGAACCATTGTCGGTGATGATTAATTTTGGAATTCCGAACCAACAAACCATACGGTCGTGGATGAAATCTGCTATAACTTTCTTGGTTACTGCTTTGTATGATGCTGCTTCGACCCATTTAGTAAAGTAATCAATTGCCACTAAGATGAACCTTTGCCCTCTTGATGCGGCAGGTTCGATTGCTCCAATGACATCCATTCCCTAGGCGGCGAACAACAATGGCGAGCTTGTTGCATTAAGCTCGTTTAGAGGTACTTTTATCATATCTGCATGTGTCTGAAAGTGATGGAACCTTCGGACATACTGGATGCAGTCCGTTTCCATAGTCATCCAAAAATACCCTGCTCGGAGTATCTTCTTTGCCAAAACAAAGCCATTCATGTGCGGTCCACATGTTCCTACGTGCACTTCATCCAATAGTTTGGTTGCTTTTCTCGCATCGACACACCTTAACAAACCCAGATCGGGAGTCCTCCTGTACATGATTCCTCCGCTACGAAAGAAGTTGTTGGATAACCTCCGGAGCGTGCGCTTCTGAGTAGCATTGGCAAGCCCTAGGTATTCTCCTGTTGTCAAGTATTCTCTGATGTCGTGGAACAATGGCTTCCCATCGGCTTCTTCCTCAACGTGAGCATAGTAAGCTGGCTGGTCATGAATCTTGACCTGAATGGGGTCAATGAAATTTGTATTTGGATGATGAATCATGGATGACAAAGTGGCTAGTGCATCGGCGAACTCATTCTGTATTCTCGGAACATGCTAGAATTTCATTTTTCTGAATCTCTTCCTCAACTCCTGTATGTGATGTAGGTAAGGGAGTATCTTAGGATTCTTGGTAGCCCATTCCTCTCGAACCTGATGTATGAGTAAGTTCGAGTCTCCAATCACTAGTAGCTCCTAAACATTCATGTCGATGGCCACTTTGAGCCGTAAGATGCAGGCTTCATATTCGGCCATGTTGTTAGTGCACGGGAACCTGAGCTTGGTGGATACTGGGTAATGCTGACCGGTTTCTGATACCATGACTGTTCCTATGCCAACTCCTTTGAAATTCGCATCTCCGTCAAAAAACATCCTCCAACCGTCATAGGATTCTGCAATGTCTTATCCTATGAAAGATACCTCTTCATCGGGAAAATACGTCTTTAGAGGTTCGTATTCTCCTCCCACGGGATTTTCGACAAGGTGGTTTGCCAAAGCTTGCCCTTTGACTGCCTTCTGAGTAACATAAACAATGTCGAACTCGCTTAACAGGATTTTCCATTTGGCGAGCTTGCCGGTAGGCATGGGCTTCTGAAAGATATACTTTAACAGATCCATCCTTGATATGAGATAAGTGGTGTAAGGACAGAAAATGGTGCCTCAACTTCTGAGCTACCCAGGTCAGAGCGCAACATGTGCTTTCTAATAAAGAATACCGACCCTTATACGGAGTAAGCTTCTTGCTGAGGTAGTAGATGGCTTGCTCCTTTCTTCCAGTTTCATCATGTTGTCCTAAAACACAACCAAACGCTCCATCCAATATTGCGAGATAAAGTAATAAAGGTCTCCCTGGCTCAGGCGGAACCAAGACCGGCGGCATTGACAATTATTCCTTGATTCTGTCAAAAGCCCTTTGACAATCATCAGTCCATTTGGTGGCAGTGTCCTTCTTAATCATCTTGAAGATAGGTTCACAAATGACAGTTGACTGAGCTATGAATCAGTTGATATAATTGAGCCTTCCCAGAAAGCTCATCACATCCTTCTTGTTCCTGGGCAGTGGCAACTCTTGAATGGACTTGACCTTTGACAGATCTAATTCTATTCCTCGGTGACTCACAATGAAACCCAAAAGCTTTCCAGCAGGAACCCCGAATGCACACTTGGCGGGATTCAGTTTCAAGTTGTACCTCCTCAATCTGTTGAAGAATTTTCTCAGGTCTTCCATTTGATCTGCAACTTTCTTGGATTTAATGATAACGTCATCCACATACACCTCGATCTCTTTATGTATCATGTCATGAAAGATGGTAGTCATGGCCCTCATGTAGGTGGCACCGACATTCTTCAAACCAAATGGAATCATTTTGTAACAGTACATCCCCTAAGGCGTGATGAACGTTATTTTCTCTGCATCTTCTTCATCCATCCATATCTGATGGTAGCCAGCAAAACAATCAACGAATGACTGCAGTTCATGCTTGGCGCAGTTGTCAATCAGGATGTATATATTTGGCAAAGGGAAGTCATCTTTGGGACTGGCCCGGTTGAGATCCCGGTAGTCGACACAGATTCTAACCTTCCCGTCCTTATTTGGTACTGGCATAATGTTGGCTAACCATGTTGGATACTCTACCACTTTGAGAACCTTAGCTTTGACTTGCTTAGTAACCTCTTCTTTGATTTTCAAACTTATGTCGGGCTTGAATTTCCAGAGCTTCTGTTTTACTGGCGGACATGTCAGATCTGTTGGCAACTTGTGAGCTACAATGGATGTGCTGAGACCAGTCATATCGTCATATGACCAGGAAAGAATGTCCTCATACTCTTTTAAGAACTCTGTGTACTCTTTCTTTTCTGACGATGACAAATGCACGTTGATGCGCGTTTCTTTGATATTCTCTGTATCTCCCAAATTAACAACCTCAGTTTCGTCCAAGTTAGACTTAGGTCTATTCTCAAAGTTCTTGACCTCTCTGACAACCTCTTCTGGTATATCATCTTCCTCTCCTGAATCTATATCCGCTTGTTGCGTTGCCTCGTTGCAAGTTGCAGTCGTCGGTTCATCATTAAGATGTGTAATAGTGATGCTGTGTAAAATAAAGTAAATGATAGAGAAAAGTAATAAGAGCAAGATATAAAAATAAACTTGGAAAATGCTTTTGATTAAATTCAAAACTGTTCGAAACAGCGGAGCTCTTTTCAAAAGTAAAGACTATGCGGAAAAGTAAAATCAACTAAAAAGTAAAATGCGATGCATGGTGCGTCGTTTAGCCTTGCTACCCCGAAGCTTTTCGGGCACTGGTGGTCCTGACTGACCAATTTGTGAGGCGTTCCCCTCGGTTCACAACTTGAATGGAAGGGCCTTCCTCCCCTTCCTCCTCGAAGATTACACAACAATCCATATCATCTCCCAGAAACAGGTTCTTCATTACTGCCAGTGTTTCGTCTTCCTCTGATCCATATATAATGTCAACAGGCTGAAAGGTCTACTCCAGCAGAGGTACATGGTTCTCCTACGGATAATAGGGACCGCTCCACGGTGGTGACCATTCGTTGAACTCTTTCCAGGTGTACTCATACCCTAGGCCAAAAGTATTATCGTGCTTCTTCAGCTTGATGGGTTTGGTGATACCGTGGAGATTCTTGCCAAGTCCTTTTCTGGTTCATACCTGCTCCAATTCAGGATGCTCTCAATCTTGTTATCCCACCACTTGTCTTTATTTATGGCATTAACTCGCTCGATGTGATGGTATGTTTCTCCGCTTATTCTTCTTTTACCTCCGATCATTGGGATGGTTTGGCGACTGTATATAGGGTTGCTACAGTCGCCATGAATGATCATTTCCTGATGATTCCATTCAAACATCACTGCTTGATGTAGGCTTTATGCAACAGCCCCAACGGCGTGGATCCAGGGTCGTCCCAGCAATAAATTGTAGGATGCTGGCACGTCTATAACTTGGAAGTCAACATCGAACCAAGTAGGCCCCATTTGCAAACACAGGATAATTTCCCTAATGGTAGATCTTTGAGACCCATCAAAAGCTTTAACATTTATAGTCCCATCTTTGATCTCATACAAACCTTTCCCCAATGTTCTGAGAGTCACTAGCGGACAAATGTTGAGGCTAGATCCCCCGTCGACCAGGATCCTGGTGATGAAATAATCTTCGCATTGCACAGTGATATGCAATGCCTTGTTATGACCAAGTCCTTCTGGTGGTAACTCATCCTCGTGGAAGGTGATCTTGTGACTTTCCAACACTTGTCCTACCATATTTGCCATTTCGCCTCTGGTTATGTTGCTCGGAACATAAGCTTCACTCAATATCTTCATCAAGGCATTTTTATGTGCCTCGGAGCTTTACAGAAGAGCCAGGATGGAAATCTGTGCTGGCATTTTGTTCAGTTGCTCAACGACCGAGTATTCCTTGGCTTGTATTTTCCTCCAAAGGTCATCGGGTCCAGTTTCAATAGGCTACCCGGAGGCCTGCTTGTTGGACTCAGCTAAATGTTCCGGAGTGTATACCCTGCCAGTTCTAGTCATGCCCTGTGCGGCGATCGCTTCTCCAATATGTGTTTTCCCTTTTCTCCAAGCTTCCGTTGTGTAATCCCAAGGTATTGCATTTGACTTGAATGGGGTCACGTTTGTCATGGAAATCGGAATTGGCACCATTGGAGGTAATACAGCAACTTCAAATGGTGCAAGTGCCTTTGGAACTCCGAACTCGACATCAATTGGTTTTGGCGCCTTTGCAGGAGGCGCTTCAAACTCGAGTGGTACAGACACATTTACCACATTTCCCTGAGAGGGCTGGATCTGAACAACAATGGGATTGAGGGCAACCATCAGTTTCTTAGGCTCATCTCCTTCGACAATCAATCCAATTGACCCTTTGGGGTCCCAATCATTCTCTATCTCGATCATATGGATTCCTCCACCCTTGTGGTCACGCAGAGGGTTGTTGCGGACATTGGGAGGGGGCTCCCTTGCCACAATGACCTTGTTATCAATCAAAGTTTGAATCTTATCTTTCAACGAGCGACACTCATCGATGGTATGGCCTTTCATTCCGGTATGGTATGCACAATTTTTGTTTGGATTGACCCACTAGGAGGGATTTTCTGGAGTTATGGCTGGGATAGGAGTAACATAACCGACTGTTTTAAGTTTTTCATATAGTTGGTTGATTGGCTCGGCTATGGAAGTATATTGTCTGGGGGTCTACGGTCGAAATTTGGTCTGGGTCGAGGAAACTTTTGTCGAGTCGGTGCTGATGGGTAATGAGAAGGTTGGGAGTTATATGCTTGGTACACAGGCACGAGTTGTAAATATCTTGGTAAGGTGGGTTGATATGTGGGTGGTGGAGGTGATTGGTAGGCAGATGGTGGCATTTGGTATGTAGGTGACGGTGCTTGGTAATTTAGGGTAGGTTGATATGTGAGTGGAGTTGAGGGATAGGTTTAGTACTTCAAAGGGGATTTGGTTCTTTGCGCAGCCATTACTGAATTCACGTCCTTTTTCTTTGATGTGCTACCAGACTGTAAGGCCTTGTTGGTGGCCTGTAATGCTTCGAGATTGGTGACTATACCATTCTTGATACCTTCTTCGATTCTTTCTCCCAACTTGATGATGTCGGAGAATTTATAACCCTTTATCAACATCAATCTCTCATAGTATTGCGGATCCTGAGCCCGGACAAAGAACTTGTTCATCTGCTCTTCCTCGAGGGCTGGCCTGACCTTGGCAGCTTCTGACCTCAAACGAGTTGCATACTCGCTAAAGGTTTCTGTGGGCTTCTTCTTCAGATTCTGGATATAGAACACATCCGGCGCGTTCTCAGTGTTGAACCTGAATCGGTCCATAAAGTCGGACTCCATGCTCACCCAACTTGTCCACTTCTTTGAGTCCTGGCTGATGTACCAAGACAAGGCGTCGCCTTTCAGACCCCTCATGAACAGCTTCATGCGGATTTTCTCGTCCCTTCCAACTCCTACCAGCTTGTCACAATATATTCTTAGATGAACCCTGGGATCACCTATACCGTCAAACATCTCGAACTTGGGAGGTTTGTACCCCTCCGGAAGCTCAACATCTCGCTGTACACAAAGATCATCATAGTTCAACACTTCAACACCTTTGCTACCCTTGACACCCTGGACTCGGCTAGTCAACTTCTTGAGTTCAGCGGCCAAATTCCTGATAAGGGAGTCCTTGTCATCGGATTCGAGTGCACTTGAGATTGGCTAGGTATAGTGGGGTGTAGTGTCCACAAAGATAGGGGTGTTATGGTCATTTGTGGTGTTTTGTGGTTCGGGAATGAGCAGTGCAGTGTTGTTGCATGTGTTTCAGGCTTGGGTATTAGCAATTTGTGTTGTGGATATGGAGGTACGGGGTTCTAGGTGTTGGCATCAGCAGCAGCAAGAGTGATTGATAGGCTTGCCAGGTTCCGGACTTGTTCTAATTCTTCCAGAAATTTCAGCAATGTTTGCTCAAGGTGAGCGGCAGTTTCCTTGGTAATTAGAGTGTTCTGAGAAGTTTCCTCAATTTCCTTTCTAGCGTTTGCATCTCCCATTTTGCCTTTGTTCATGTTTCTTGTAGGACTCAGAGGAGGAGGAGGAGGTAGAGGGCCCTTGGATCTTGTTGAGTATGCTGATGGTTCCAGAATGCACGAACTAACCAGTGGGAAGGGGAATAAAAATAAAAGAAAACAAAAAGGTAAAAAGTTAGTTCGGATTCTGAAAAAATAATATTGCGGTATTTAAACACGTTGTGCATGAATATAAATCATTCTCTAATTTAGGTGCCTCGTTATGCCCGAGGTAGGCCTAGGGACAAGTTAAATTTTGAGAACTTATAATGCTAAATGCCTTATTTTATTGATAAAAAAATAAGACTGGTCTAAAACGTAATTTGATATAACGAAAAGATGTCACTAATGGCCAGTTGCCTTATTACATTAGGAAAGCAGGAAATAAAAGATCCTAACTACTTGGTCCCAGTAGGACCTTCCCCAGATTTGGTATTCTTGCCTCCCTCTTACAGCTGCATCAACTCGCGCAGTCCTAGCAGCAAATAGGCTCGATCCAAATGTCCACCTGCACTTCCCTCGGCATTTTGGCAGTCTTCAATCCTCTTCAAGAACTTTACTTCCAACTCTACTAGACGTCTTTCTAGATACCCTAACCGCTTGTTGGCGTTGATAGCCATGTTCTTCCACTCGTCGATCAATTTCTAGTGAGCTTCTTGTATCTTCCGGTGCTCATTTTCACGCTCTCGCATCCTCTTGCGCAGTTGATTGTATTTAAACTGCATTGCAGCTTTCTCATCAATAAGCTTATGACCTCGAACAAACCCTGGGTGACCTAAACCAATGTGATCATCTTCTAACCAACCTGAATAATGCGGCACACACCCTGTATGATACCTGTCTGCTTCAATAGTTTCTCTCCCCAAGACGAGCTTGCAATGCCGCATATGTTGAGCTTGACACCTGTGCGGGCTATCATCGTCTTGAAAGTCGGCCTTGAAATAACTCATTTTGTCTACCCTTGGTATGATTTGTTTCCTCTCTGCTTGCCTCATGGCTCGGAGAGGGACATAATGATGAGTTCCCTTCAGACCGATGAGTTTGAGGAACGTTGCTTCTCGAGAACGAATAATGAACTCCCCTGTTGGGAACCACTCGAACATCCACTGTACTTGATCTTCCTTTAGATTTTCAAATAGCTCTACCCATCCTCTAGCGTCCTCCGGCTGAGCGAACATGTTGGGCCTGAAGTTCATTCGCTTGGGGTTGTGGAAAGCGATATGGTCATCCTAATCCCTGCATATAATCTCCTGTCGGTAGTCACCTTTCTGAACGTGTTCTCTGAGCCAGAGTTGAAGTAAAAAATTACAACCCTCAAACTGCGGGCCCCTTGTTGACATTTTCCCAAGGCTCGATAGATTTCAGCGATGATTATGGGCACTATGCTGAAACACTGCCCGTCGATCCCTTCCATTAAGGTTTTAGTTACCATGGCTAGTCTGGTGTGGACCCTAGCCTTCTTCGTGGGAAAGATCACCATACCCAAGAAACAGAACATGAATACAAAGACCCTCCTATGTATATGCCCTAAAGAGATAAGGGCGAATTCGTCAGTGTAGGTGCGGTAGGACTTCTTATGGCCAAACCTTTCATACAGGAAGTCAAATGGTATATAGGAATCTTTTAGGAAAGTCAGATCCGTATTCTTCTTGAGTCCCATCATTTTGAGTAAACCCCTACCCTTGCGATTCTCTGCCATAAGTAGACCCAGAGTCTCCCAAGGAATTCTAGCTAGACCCCCTATTTCTTCTAGTAAAGGGGTCACTTCGAGGTCCCCGAAGCAAAAAACCGACCGATCGTTATCCCAGAACATGGTTGAAGCCTCTATGATTTTGTTGTTAGGTTGGATTTCCAAAAGTAAGGGCAAATTCCCTAAGTACTTGCGGGCAAGGGTCTGATCGCTGGCATGAAGATCCTCCCACCAACTTAGCAACCTTGGGTGAATGTTGGATACCATACCGAATCTGGGGATTTCGTGCCTCATTTTCTGCAAAACAAAGGGTTAGACCCTGACTCGACTATTTAAATCAATATTTAGCATAAAGTCATTTAGTTCTCCAAATAAATGCACACAACGTGAAGGCGTCCGTTTTGGGTTTCGAGGAAACCCGATGGACTTTGGTTTAGGCTATCTTAATGAATCATTATGCGGACAACATAACTGGCTCGTCTAAGTTTGACCATGATGCATGAACAGTTTAATAGAGCAAGGTTTCTATTTTTTTGTGTGCTAGACAAGGTACCCTTGAGCGGACAACTCAAGAGGGAAAGGCGCAGAACCGTCGACTACACTGTTGATCGA